>SZWC01041884.1:0-10746 GCA_023375785.1 Penium margaritaceum
GTAATCAGCACCTTAAGCAGAATGCGGTGGCCTGCATGCAGTCTGTCAAAAGTGCCGCCCAAAACCACCGCTCTGTACGCGGCACTGGAGCCGCTGCAGGGAGAAGCGGCGGCAACGGCGTCCACGGCAGCCATCGGCCCCCGCGCCACGGAAGAAACCTATGGTGATGAAAGCAAAACTGGGACCTTAGGGCAGACTTCCAACTTGCCCCCTTTCTTGCCGGATCATGACGCTTCCTCGCAGCCTGCCCGACCCACCCTGCACTCACCGTTAAACTTGCGCGATTGGAGTGCACTTCTAGAAGTTGCCCCCTCTTTCTGTAGCGGCCAAAATTCATTCACTGTTTGCGCATCAAAGCTCAATTTACCCATTTTGTTTCACCTAGAAAACAACCGTTCCAACATTGGACAGTGTTGTGAGATACCCATCGTTTCGCTCGATGAATCAGCGGTGTCCATAGCCGAAAACGAAATGACGACGGTGTCCGTAGTCGTAACCGATATGTCAGCGGTGTGCATAGTCGGAAACAAAATGACTGTAGTACCCATAGTCGAAAACGAAACGACAGTTGTGCCCTCGGTTAGTGTCCGTCATGGACACGCTTGACATATACTTCATGTTTTAAACAGATTTGACATGGATTTTAACACCGGTGATGAGACGAGTTGCTAGTGCATCGTGGGCCGACGTACGCATAACATGGAATGAAACTCACGTGGTTTGATATGGTTCCGACGCCTTCTTCAAGGGGGTACAGTATGCTATGTTGCAAGGAATCGTCTAGTAGCTACACGCTGCACACCATATGGCTCATTGCGTCATCTAATTGATTTGATCGTAGGATCCTCGAAGTTTACTGGGTCACAAAACACTTTGCTTGGAACGCGTCCCTTTCTTTGCATGGATTGTAATCTGATTTTGACAGCTTCTCTCCTTGCTAAGTCCGCCGGTTGCCCGAGTCGCAATGTACCTTCCATCATGCAGGGCTACCATGTGCATCCCTAGGCCGTTTTAGTATGTAAGGTTAAAAACTACTATTTCCGCAACGAGGCTTGCGCGTCGTGGGGGGTTCCGGCATTGCTCCCCATTGTGGTACAGCTCGTTGTCGATGATGTCGAAATCCCTCACGAGGGCCTGCTTCAACACGCGTGGGAGATTTATTGGGGTATCTAAGCTATATAGAGCCATGTTTTCTGTGCGAGGTATCCATGTTGTCTCTCGATTGCGGGGAACACTCACCACACAGGTGCGCGTCACAATGGAGCTGTCACTTCATCCTGGTTCCCACCAAACGATAGCTGCGACAAAGTGACGGAAGAGCCTTCCTTGACGGCCCAGTCGCCTCCTCACAAGGACGATGATGCATCGCACAGTGCAGTCGACGGAGCTACACGTCGTGAAGCTGTGGCTTCCTTAAGGATGTCATGTGTAGGCGGTCGAATGCAGTTGACCAAGGGCTTGCTTGTTGGGTCCTATGATGACAGCATGGCAGCCGACGCCAAGGCAAAAGCTGCCTCCCAAACGTCGCCAAGCCGACCCCACACGTTGCAGCCCCGAAGAAACGAAAGGCTGCAGTTGATTTCCCCGGCGGCTCATCCTTCGTCACCATGCCCGCATGCAAAGCAGTCGTGGAAGATTATGCGCTGGACAAACGCATGTCGTTGGTGAAAAGCGATCGCAAGCGCTTCGTGGTGCGCTGCAAGTAGTTCGACGGCAAGAAATGCCCGTCGATCATGTGTGCAGCCTGTAGTAAACAATCGGGTTCGTTCAACAACACGTCCTTCACGGACAGACACTTATATGACCCCAGAGTGAGCTCGGGTAACCCAGTGCGCTCGATGTTGTGGGTGGCACAGCACATCCAAAGCACCCTCACAAAGGACACATCGGTAACTCCAAAGGCTCTGCAGGCAGTCATCACGAAGGTTGGCAACACGAAAGTCTTGTACAATACCTTAGACCACACCAAAAAGGCTTGTCTAGAGAAGATCCACGGCAAGAAGAAGGATTCTTAGTCCATGTTCCCTTGGATACGTGGCAGAGGTTTTTTTTTTTGTCCCCTCATGCTTTTCATGGTTCTCAGCGGCGCTAAACTCCTTTTGTGGCTGTACACTAAGCGTGTCAAAGCATGGCCTTTCTAGCAGCTGTTGCAGGTGGACCCTTTGGCCACCACGAAGGCTGAGAAGGACCGAGAGTCTAGCGCTTTCGATCCGGAGTTCGTTGCACCGGGAGCCTACCGCAGAGGTTTAAAGTACACTCGGCGAGTGCTCGTCATGGATGGGACCCACTTATAAAATGGGCACAAGCAAGTCCTTTTGATCATGCAGTTCTTTGATGCGAACAACAATGCCATGCCCGTTGCGTATGCTTTGGTGTCTGAAGAGGACGAGCGTAAAAGGACATGGTTCTGCAAGCTTGTTGCATCAACATCCCCAACAGTGGCATAGATTGGAAAGACGGTCAACTAAAACCGTGAAAAGGGGTTGGAAAACGTAGTGGAGGCCAAACTACCGAGTGCAACGTACACCTACTGCACCTCGCACCTCATGCAGAACGTGCAGTCCTGCTGCCAAAGCAATTCGGGGACTCACTTCAGAAACCTGGCCCACGTGACAACGCACAAGGATTGGGATGCCTGCCTGGCTGAGATGTGCCGATCGGCCCCAAAGGCTGTGGATTAAGTGATCGGTGGTAATGGGGAGCCAGGCATCTTGAAGGAAAGATGTAGTGGGCTCCACTACCCGGTCCTTTGTGGTGGACACACCACCAGCAACGCTATGGAGACCCTCAACGGTAAGCTTGTTGAGCTCCAGATTTTGTATCCCTACTTCTTTTTTGCGAACCTCCACGTGTTCATGCAGAGACTCTGGCACATCGGCCGCAAGATGGCACATGACGCCGAGGGCAGTGTCCCGCCGGCGTTGTACCTGAAGGTGAAGAACAACTGTGACCACAGCCGGGAGTACAGCTTGGACCTGGATGGGGACAAGATGGGACCATGGACAAGTGGCACAACAGCGCGGACAAACTGCACTCCACGCGATGTCAGCACCAAAGAGTGCTCGTGCGGAAGGTGGTGTGAGTATGGGGTGCCATGCCTGCATGCATACAGTCTGTTCCTGGAGAATGCCCTGAACCCCATGGCGTACATGTACTTGGAGTAGGTGAACCTCACCTACAAACGCATGTTCTACGCCCATGTCCCCCTGCCCAAGATGAGGCTTGTGAAGCCGGCCGAACCGCAGTGGATGCAGTCTAGCCCACGTCGCGGGCACAGGTGTCCTGCCACAGTGAGATTGGACAGGTACGCTAAGGTGAAGAAGCGACAGGTAAGTGCCTGCTGTGGAAAGCAAGGCCATGTACGTCGTGCATGTCCGAACATGTAGTCCGCAACTCTAGAGAAGATGGCAGCCGCACGCGTCACACTTCTGGAGGCAGAGCGTCGCATGAGGGCATCCTACATGTCGAACGTGGACGCCATGTGGTACTCTGGGGATGAGGCGGAGGCTGCCTCCCTTGCTGAAGAGGAGGCACAGTCAGACAAGGAGGGGGAGGAGGACAAGGAGGAGGATGGGGTGGAGGAGAACGACGAGGATGGGGAAGAGGAGGAGGAGGGGCAGGAGGGGGATAAGGAGGAGGAGGGACAGCAAGGCAATGAGGAGGAGGGCCAGGTGGGGGATGAGGAGGGCGAAGGGTAGGAGGGGGATGAGGAGGAGGAGGGGCAAGAGGTAATCAACCCCATCTCAATATCTAGTGAGGATGAAGGGGTTGACCTTGATGATGCAGATGGTCCTGAGGAGGCATGCATGGCTTTCCACAAGGAGGTGGACAACATCAACCGTTCTTGGGGCATTTGGTAAGTTTGTCATAGTATGCAACCTCCATTGTCTTACTTTGCACTCCCGCAACTACGCCTTGGTGTTAATGCATGTTTTCATAACATGGTTTTAACCTGTGTCCCCCCCTTTGACTGTTTTCCTTGTCTGTGCTTTGCATACAGAGCATAGTGAAGACCACCTCCTATGGAGGAGGTGCATTCCTTGAAACATACTTGCTAGGATGTGGTCTTCACTATGCACTCCTTGAAATACACTTGCTAGGAGGTGGTCTTCAAGGTGCATTCTAGAATGCACCTTGCCGGAAGAGGATAGTGCTATCGCCAATGAATGGTCGCCAAATGTACGCGGCCAACGCCACAAAGATATTGTCCACGGTGGAATTTGCCGATGCCGTGCGCACCGTCAATGTATGTTTGTGGTTTGTGCTGACGTCCCCTCAGGGTCACGCAAACAGGTTCAACTACTGAACCTCTTGCTTGTACCGGTTTGCACCATGAACGGGTATTAACATGTGTTCTTAAGGTGCTTCCCCGTCAGCAAACTGTGATAAGCCTAAACGTACTGCCAAACTTTTACATGTTTATTCGACATGGACAACGACGTACGTCCACATGGGCCGGTACATCATGGGTGGGGTACTCCTGTAGCGGATCCTACGGCGGCTCATTGGGCATGGGTCGCACTGAAGGAGGAGTGGGAGTGTATGTAGTACGTAACGTACAGTTGGGACATGAAGTAACATCATGGAGCCTACCTCCTGTGACTCTGGAACACATGGCATGGAACTTTGGAGTACCCATACCGGATAGTAGGCCGCCAAACTGTCCTGATCCATGGGACTCGTGGACATGGACCGAACCACAGAGTCCGTAGCAGCTACATCGCATGCTACCGTTGTCTTCTTGTAGGCATAACTGTCTTTTCTTTCGAAAACTTTAGGGTACACAACGTATATTGTACAGGGCATTAGTATGGGCATTCTAGATCGAATTCGGAGACACTAATGGGCATAGTTGTTTCAATCTCTACAGGTTTTCAGTTGCAGTTTGTTTGAAGACATGACCGTTTGAGTGTATTGCAAGTGTTCTAGGAATGGGCACTCCAAAGGAGTGATAGCACTATCCTCTTCCGTGTGATATGCAAATGTCACCTACAACTCAAAGAAATCAATTTACATGCATGGCTCCACCTTCAACGAAATCCACGCCGTGGAACTGAAAACGAAAAAACAATCGACAAGCTGTCATGAATGACTGTCAACATCCGACCCCTGCTTTGGAAATACATTTTGTACACAACTGATTACTTCGAGTGAAAAGTGGATGCAACTGTTATGTTGATTTTTTTTCGCTTGCACATTTGGAAACATGGGCACCGCTGTTATTTTGTTTCCGACCATGGACACTGCTGACATATCGGTTACAACTATGGACACCGCCATCCTTTTGTTTTCAACTCTGGACACCGCTGATACATTGACCCAAACGATGGGCACTGTTGTATTTGCGCCTTCCAACACTACAAAGAAGGGACTTGTCATGCCGAATGAAGCACGGAGCGTGCATGGTGAACAGGTATGAGTTGCGAGGCAAAGCATGGTTTGATGATTTGGAACACTTGAGCAATTTGTAATTAGCAGTAAGTGTACTTCAATAACAAGTTTCGAGTTGCAAATGAGACGTAGTCGGGGTCGTTGGGTCGATCGTCAAGTGAAGCGTGTGGAGTCGCATCTTGAGTGTTCGGATCGAGAAGTTTCACCGACGAATCAGTGGGCATCGAAGATTGACAGTGACGATGCATGATGAATCTTCATACATCTTGATAAATCTTGATGCATCAAGAAGTCGATTGAAATATCATGATACTTCTATTGATGTTTCTCCAAAGTTATGGAGGTTGTCAGAACATGCGAGAATGAAATCCGGGAGGGCGATGGCAGGTGGCCGAATTGCCCTCGACCGTCAAAGCAAAAATTTAGATCTTGATGCGTGGTGGGCTATTTTGTGTAATGATAGAAATTCCCACTCAGAGAGTTTAGGGACTCCTGTACGTATGGTACGGAACACTACCCCCCCTAGTCGCGGTGTCCCAGCACGCGTACACATGTAGCCTAGTGATGGCGATAACACCCGTCAATCAGATGATCCACTTCGGAGTGGTTGTCCTGGGGTTCCGAGGTGTTGTGTGCAGCGTAGTAGCCGTACCACTTAGCAAGATATTCTGTTTTCTTGCCACATCAACGATGGAAGATGATGTCCTCGATGAAATACTCTTGGTCCTCGTCCACTTGTACCAAAAGAGGGGAAGGCACATCCCTGTCGTGGAAGTTCTCGCCAGGGTCCCTAGAGTGCTTGATCCTACTGATGTGGAACACCGGATGAACTTGCATAGTGTCAGGGAGTGTGAGTCACACAACCACAGGAGTTTGCATTTGCTCGATCTCAAACAATCCAAACCATCGGGGTTTGAGTTTCAGTGACTTCAGGCTGCGCGAAGTTTGACGTTTGCCAAACTGAGAAGGTTTTTATGGCCATCGGTGAACTCGTCGCTGCAATGCCGGTCAGCTGCTTGCTTCACCATCGCTTGTGTCTTTGCCAGTGCCTGCCGTCCCACATGGTGGATATATCGCAATGTTGGATGTCGACTCTGGGAATATTGCGTTGGTTGTGGAAGTCAGGCTAGTGTGGCAGGAAGTTTCCCATACACTACTTTGAATGGAGTTTTATCCATTACAATGGAGGTTGCCGAGTTATATGCAAGTTTGTCGGTCAGGAGTTTGGCTGCCCAGTCCGTCCCGTGTGGCTCGCATAATGTTTGGAGAAGTTGTTCGAGCGTTAAATTGGTCCGCTCGATCTGGCAGTCGGTTTGAGGGTGGAACGCCGTGGAAAGTTGGATCCGACTGCCGTAGCCAGTCATCAATTCACGCCAAAAATGGTTGGTAGATTGACCGTCTCTCTAGCTTGTCATGTTCTCAACACACCGTATAGCCATACAATGTTGTTTAGAAATAGTTGGGATGTTCCTTTGACGATGATGGTGGTCGTCGTCGGGATAAGTGGAGTATTCTGGAAAACCTGTCCACGACCACAAGGATTGCATCTTTACCCTCGGGTGGGACCGGTAGTTCAGTAACAAATTCTATGGAGATGTCAGTGCACGGTCATGTCCGAATAGATGGCAACTACAGAAGTCGGGGTGGCCGCGTGCGACGGGATTTGTGACACGTCGCTGACACGTGCCACACAATTTGCAAAAATCGGCCACATTCTTTTGCATCTTGTCCCACCATTTGTACTTTGCTAGCTTTTCTACCATCTTGTCCTCCTTGAAACTTCCACCTGGACCGGTGTCGTGGCACTCCTTGAGCGGCATGCAGCGGAGTTCGTTGCTCGGGGGTACAATCACCCGGCAAGCAAATCGCCGTTGCCAACAGGGTATGTCATGCCAAACTTGGACTTGTCATATCCGCCATGCTGGTCGTAGCCACATGTGAATAACTGCTTGAGGTACGGATCACGCTGCAGTTGAAGTTGAATTGTTGCTGCCTCGGCCATTAAGTCTTGTCAGTGGCTGAGCGCAACTTGTAGGTTGGTTTTGTCCGGCCACTACGCAACATTGTAGTTGAACCCGGATTTAAGAAACTCCATCAATCGGGTTTGACATTGACTGAGGTTTGCGTGTGTCTTCAGACGCATCAATGCGTGATGGTTTGTGCATACGACACATCGGCGGCATTCAAGATGGCACCACCACATCTTAAATGCATGCACAACAGCCAACATCTCCTTCTCTAAAACGATGTAGTTGAGTTCCGGTCCGCGTAACTTTTGCAACATGTACGCAACCGGTTTCTCTCCATTGATCTGATCTTGTAGGAGAACCGTGCCAATGGCTCAGTCGGAGGCGTCCGAAGCCATGATATAGTCCATCGGTAGATCGGTTAATCATAGGGTTGGTGCCAATATCAGAGCATTCCGTGAAAGTAGTGAAACATTCTTGTTCGTTGTCTTCCCACTGCCACTCATTTACTTTTTGAGCGAGGTCGAAGAGAGGCACTCACACTGGGGCGTACTCTCGTACAAAACTCCACGGGTAATTGCAAAAGCCAAGGAAAACCTGAATGTCTTGGACGTAGGTCTGTGTCAGCCAATCAACGGTTGCTGTAACGTTTTTCGGATGCATGGTGATCCGTCCATCGTTGATGATGTTACCCGAAAACTTGATCGAACGATGATCAAAGTTGCACATTGAGAGTTTTCCAAAGAATTTCTCTTTTTGTAAAACATTGTGAAATTTTTGGAGATCTCCATCGTGCTCCTCCAGGGTGCGGTTGTACACCAGAACGTCATCGAGGTCTACCATGATACAGTTGTCAAGGTACGTGTACAAAATGTGATTCATTGCCACCATGAATGTTGCCGGGACATTCCTCAGTCCAAACGGTATGATTATGAACTCGGCATGCCCGTAGCGTGTTCAAAATGCCATATTCTCAATGTCGGTATCTACAGTGTGATTCTAGTGATACCCGCTACATAGGTCAATTTTAGTGAACAATCGAGCTCCTTGGAGTTGGTGAAAAGGTTCATCGGCATGGGGGAGAGGATAGTGGTTCTTGATGGTAGCGTCATTCAGCACCCGGTAGTCCATGCATATCCACATCTCGTTAGTTTTCATTTTTCCGAACAGTACTGGTGTGGCTTATGGTGATGTGGATGGGCGGATGAACCATTGACCACGCATCTCATCGAGTTGCTATTTTAGCTCGGTCAGCTCATGGTCGCTCATCTAATACGCTCCTTGAATGGTGGTTTGGCTACCTTGTTTCAGTTCTATGGGATTGTCGATGTTATGCTAAGGTGGCAAGGTTTCCATGACTTCATCCGGGAAGGCGTCCGCAAACAATCAGATGAGCGGTGCAAAATCCTCGGGAACCATCGCAAACTTTGTTGATGCCAATGAGGCTAGTGAGTCAGCTGTTGCCACTTTTGCTTCCTCCAAGGTGTAGGAGCCACGTGCAAGCCCCTTCTCGTATGTATTTCTTGACCACATTGAGCGGTATTGGTTGCACATGTTGTTGCTTCTTGGTCGTTATGGTTTCCTCTGTTGCTTTCAGCTCTGCTCCTTCAATTGTCATCTTCCAACCCACGCTCAAGAAATCTCGCTTGACATTGACTTCCACGTAGACATTGCCATTATTCCAGTCAATCTGCGAGTTGTGTTTGTATAAGAAATTGCATCCAAAAATGATTTTTTGGTCAATCATTGGACGCGATCTCCAAACCGTTATGTTCCACAAGTCTCCCACTTGTAGTCGCAGTTGTTCTTGATGTATCCGTATCTTCAATATCCCATAGACGGATTTTCCTTCAAACACCCCTAGTTCAGTCCGCAAATCCAACCTTTAAACCATGTCGTTGCTTACAAAACTGTAAGAAGCCTCGCCATCCAATATTGTCGGTAACATACTGCGACTCTTGCAACCTTGAAGTTGCACTACCAGGATCGTGCATTTGTTATCCTTGTACCCCTCATCATACTTAGCAATCTCAAAAATCCTTTGTGGTGTTCTGAGCCATTCATATGGGCGATCGTTTGGCATAGACCGCTCCTCTCGGACAACAGTTACGCCATTCAATCATGTCCTTTTTCATTTCCCAACTCGTTTTTTGCAGATTATCCCCCTTTTTGGCCTGCTACTTGCTTCAGCGGTTCAGAGCGACGTACCTGATTTTTTTTTGTAGTTGTAGCAGGTGCGTGTGTCTTTTTGGTCAATGGCATCCACTTCCATTGGAGTCTAGGAGCCTGTCCACTGGCTTTTTTTGTTTCCACGATAACTATGGTTGGGAGGTTGTCCACCATAGGATTCCTCGATCTGACCATTGTAGTCGGCGGTGTCGATCCTTTATGCGACTAGGATCATCTGTTCCGGATGCCAAAGATGGCGATCGCTCGCTGGATGTCCCGTTTGAGGCTGTCGTTGTAGTGAACATACAGTTTGTCAAGGGTGATGCGTGCACTTGTGATGATCTCGCAAAATCTCCAAGTGAACTCTGCCACACTGGAGGCGCTCAAGTTAGTACCAAGCGTCAGACTTCTTGTTCAACCGTCCAAAGTGTACGAGCATCACGCGTAACAATTCGTTCGAGTCGGTTGGTAGCATCAACGCATCTTGCCATCCTGGGTTGATCTGCTCCAAGGATAGAATGCCAGTGATTGACGATGTGAGACGGATGCCGTTCATCGTCGATGAGGCCACGCCGGTCTCTCGCTACTGTTGGATGGCCTTTATGTCAGACCACCAACTCAATGTCGTGCCACGTAGAAGCACGGCCACAAAGTTGATATTCTCTTTATATTCATTGATCCCAGTATCGATGATGTGAACCTCCAAGTTTGTGAGCCACATCCAAACTGTCGGTCCTTTGGAAATTCTAGGATCAAATGGTTCAGGATGGGTCGGAAACATCTTGGGTCTATTCGAGAGTTGGGTGTTTCTCTCGATGAGCATTGCCTCTCGTGCACTAGCATTACGAAGTGTTAGCTGCTGAGCTAACTACCTCTAGCAGAGAAGCCACGAAACCAAAAAGCTCACAAAGGTTTTTAGGCCTTCTTCCATTGTTGACATGTGTCATGCACCCCAAACTTAATCAGGCATACACTTCACCTTCAAGAGTACCAACTCCTTAGCATTACATCTCAAGAGAGCTCAAGTCATCAATACGCAGGAGAGCATGAAGCAAGGGTTGATTGATCAGCATGCAAGACAAGTCCTTTTGCAGCTGTCTGTCCAGTCCTCGAACTCAAAAGCACATTCCTGGGAAGTGGCCTGAACCAGCCACGTCACCAATAGACTTGCACTGTGGGCTTGACACATAAGCATCCTAGTGTCAAGGTGACAGACCAA
>SZWC01041891.1:0-10742 GCA_023375785.1 Penium margaritaceum
CCGGTGGACGTCACCTGGCACCACACGAGTGGAATGGTCGACGGGAGGGATAGGGGCGTTGGAGTAGCGACACTGTCCCTGCGGTCAGCGTTTGTGGAATGCTCATGCACTGGCATGCGTGGTTCCTTGGTGTTGTCAAACATGAGCGTGACAGGCTTGCGGGGCCTCCCCACTGGACGGCGTGGTGGTGGCGTTCGAGCTGCCGGGCCTTGACGAGTAGCCTGCATGATGCGACGTGCGCGCTCTTCGGGCGATACCTTGTGCAGATAGCGGTCCATCGTAGGGGACTGCAAAAAGTGAATGGAGATTGGCTGGGTAGACTGCAGTACGTGAGCGTACCTTCCCCGCCCTTATCCCTACGTGCCAACGTCTGTGGCGTGATTGGCCGTTGCAGCAAAATACATTTTACCGCGTCGGCGTGAACGATGCACGACGCGCGCGAAACTGACACGACGGCAGCCATCCGTCCAACGGCATTCCGAGGTCGCCGAGTAAAGAAATTGACACGGACCTGTCGCCGAATTTAACGAGGCACCACAGTATTTTTGACGAATTTAAAGAATCACGAAGGATATAAACCCGACGCCGAAATCAAAGATTACGAAATAAGCAACTGCTAAATGGTCGAAATCATCAGGCAGTAGGGTATGTTGACAAAAGTCGCCGTGAGGTATCGTTTTACATCGGTGAAAAAGTGTTGCTTAGCACCAAGAATCTTCGGCTGAAGTCGCTAGGGGCGAGAAAACTTCTACCGAAGTGGATTGAGCCATTTCCCAACGTTGCATGCATCGGGCCAGTGACACCCGCCGAGTATAAAAATACATGACGTGTTTCATCTGAGCCTATTGGCTCCATACACGGCAGCGGGAACCGTTCAACCACCACCAGTAGTCTTTGCTACCGATGGCCAATACGAGGTTCTTCGCCTACTCCAGCACCAAGAGCGTACACTACGGTCATGTATTGTTAAAAAATACCTCCTTCATTAGGCCGGGTGTGGACTTGAACATAATTCATGGGAGCCCGACTCTCGGTTGCCCAAAGGGGTGGTCAACGAGTATTGGAGTGAGCTGGCACCTTGCACGGATCGAAGCGTGTCAGGGGGCACCGTCGAAATGTAAAAAAAAAACATTGTTTTAGGGAGGTATTCATGGGTAGCAACCATAGGAGGTAGGGGACGCCCAACATGGTTGTCGCACGGACGCTCCAGCCTAATGGGGAGAGGCCGCTAGCTGTGCTGACCGACAAGCTGCACCTTAGGTCCAAGTGCCATGCACGTGTTTATGTTTAGCTGGTGATTGAAGTTATTGAATTTTCTTTCAAAATGTTGATGATTTAGTGACTGAAAATCCTGCATGGTGCTCATGAACCGGGACGGTTCATAACAAGCGGGGAGGAATGTAGCGTGAGGGCCGGTTCGGCCTTCCCTCCTCACCCATGCGAGGGGTGGTTGTGCACCACCTTTTGCGTCAACGAGGCCTGGCCGGCGGCCAGCACTTTGTTGGCCGCCGACCAGCTCGCTGCCGGCTGGCTGGACGGCCGGCGGCCGGCCAAGCGACCGGACGGCCACCAGCCGGCCAGTAGCCAGCCGCCGATCGCGGCCTGAGTCCGATCGGCGACTGAGGGGCCACGAGAGCCTTGAGGGCAAGGTTGTGTGGCCTCGTGCCCTCACCCCCGCTCACCCTCCTTGCAAGCAAACGAGCGAGGACAACGGAGGGGGATGAGGGACGAGAGGCGAGAGTCCTGGAGTGAAATTGTCAGCGTGCCTCGGGCCAGAACGTAAAAGATGTAAATCAAAGTTCGAGGTAAAAACACCTGGTTTGGGTCCCAGAACCAGGGTTAAGGCTAAAATTGGGAATGTGCTTTCGGATACTCAAAACATTTGAATCTCCCTATTGTGGTTCGTTGATGAATATTGCACCTTAGTCATGTGAAGGGGGGGGAACCCCTGACGTGTACTAAGAATGCCTTTCTGTGAACTCCGACGACAACTTGAGAGCAGGAGCTCGAGACTCGACTCGTTACAACCCGCTAGGCAACCAACGGCCGGGAGTATTGTGAGCACACGGTGTGAAACACGTTCATTGTCAAAATTAATGTTGTGGGCATTTTGTTCAACAAATCCAAAGGTATAACTTGATTAGCTGGTCACTCAATCCATCAACAGAATTCAAGAGCACCAAATTCTTCAAACTACAAATTTTTGATGCAAGTGTAGTACGGTATCTCTTGCTAGAAAAACATATGTGGCACTCCACGTTCTTTGGAAACACCCGTTTGCCAATGACTCGTAACAGAATCCCTCAGTCTTCCTCTTTCTCGTAGACAACGATTGGATGTTGTGTGATGTACCCTCCTGGCTTGTCAGGAAGTAACATCTCGATGCCACATGGCATGCGGCATTGACACGTAGACGTCATTATCCCATGCCAAACAATCACAACCCTATTTTCTTAGAAATTTGTGAATCTATTGTGTGTCAATTGCATGGAGTCGGCATGGGGGTCCAAGACAACCCATGTGTTAAAGGGGAAATTGTTTGGTCCTAACCAAGCGGGGCGCAGTACGCGTCTACAAAGAAAACATTAATTTAACAATGGCGGATGTAATAGGGGATGGGATTGTGTATAACTAACATTTAAAACCCATATTTGAAGTTGAATAGGAAAACACAAGAAAATCATGGGGATTTTTTTTACTCCCCATGATTTGTGGATTGCCACGACGAGGAATTTTCCCTGTGCCCATTGGTTGTAATCCCAATTGAGACAACCTTCCCTCCCCTCCATCCACCTCACCAACAATCCCAACTCACATGTTTGGCCACGTTCCTCAATCACAAGGGCCTTGATTGGATGTGGGATTGGGGGGAGGGGTGATGTGGATTTTGATGACAGATTTATAACCAATAGATGTCGCTTGCCACTTTCATCGTGAATCTTCTAAAGCCCCCCGCCACGTGATTGTGGCCCATGTGACCACAACTGTCCATTGCCCAAAATGCAATATACCACCTGCATGCTCGCTTTCACAATGCTTGAGAAACAACATGCATCGCTGTTAAGCATGATAAAAATGGATGGATAGACGGTATTTACTGTTTGTTGATAGGTGCGGATGGATTTTATTGTTCAGAGGGATGGGTAGATGGGTTCTTTTGTTTTGAGGGAGAGGGATGAGTATCACGAACATCAGGAAACATAGGCCCAACATGTGGAGGAATGCAAAGTACATCCTGCCAGGAAGGACCTTTTTTGGGTTTCACAAGGATGTTATTGAAACTATGAGGATAGATGTGGTGTACAAAGAAGCGTGGAAGAGGAAAGCTTGATCAGGGATGAGTGTTTTGGGGTCATGTATTTGATATGCCTTTTTGTGGAAGGTATGATGTCCATCCTATTGGCCAATGGTGATGGGCAGACCCAATATCAAACAAGACAAGAGGTGGGAGTAGGGAATGGGATCCTCCTTGGTGATAGGTAATTGAGCAAGGATTGCGACATGTATGTTATGTTTCTTGAGTTTTTTATAGAGCAACATCTGGTTCATGTTTGCATTTGGACCACAACAGTTTGTGTGTACAATATCAAAAGTTAGCACCCAGTGGGGGGAAGGGGTGTGATTAATCTTGGATTACATAAAGCTTGTTTCTGACTTGGCATAGGTTTGTGGGACAAATTGTCACAAGGAGGATGGGGACACATGCGATGGATGATTAACTCCATCCAAAGCGGATGATAAGTTTCTTTGCATTCTTGGTTTGTGTGGGCACATATTCTGTCCTCTATGCTCTTGGAGGGGTGAGATGTAGATAAGGAAAACACAATGTATGCTGCTTTGTCCCCAGTTGCACCAAGGATGCATAGAAAAAGAGAGGTGGGATAAGATGGCCATAGGAGGGGGACAGGAATGGGCCTGGCAAGGACAAAGGAGGGAGGATGAGGGAAGGTGAGGAGTAGATGTTGGGATTTTTTTCAAACTTGGGAGGGAAAAAGGATAGGAAGGAAGGGTGAGAAGAAAGGGGGGACACAAGATGCTAGAGTGTGGTGCGTGTTGTCGTTTGTGATGTTCTTGTCGACCTGTACAGTTTACCGTGACCACTCGGCCGTGTCCATGCTTGTGCAGATCCCTGGTGCAGACCCAGGTGGCACCGGGGCGTCATCTGGTGGTGGACTACCTTCTCGGAGCTGATTGACGGTTGCCCCTGAGTCTTGGATGCTGTCTGGGACTTTCTGCAGTTTTCTTGCAGCTTGTAGGAATTTATTGGTGGACTGGCCGTCGGCCCAGTTTGCATGCTTTTGCAATGTGTGTCCATTGATTGTTGCCGGATTCATGCATGTGATACAGTCGTAGTGTCCGGCTTGAGATTTTGCACGTGTAGGTTCAGACAACGTAGTGTTCTCACTTGTCTACGCCGAGTTACTACCAAAATAGTGGTTTTGGGCCGGTTTTAGGAGATATCTTGCACTGCCGCGTGTGACACCCGCCGTGCGTTGTGGCAGGTACTTATGCCATGGACCTGTCATTTGTTTTTTCTCTCTGCAAATGCTATTGAACCATTCTGAAACTTTGCCTTGTGTCACCTAGCCAGACCCTTGTCGTTGTGTGCACGACTTGTGACCGTCGTCATCGTCTGACTAGGCAATGACGCCTAGTCAGCGGCAATATTGCCAGGAATTTTCCACGCATTTTCCCATGGTATCCAAGCTTCCTCATGGCATTACTCTTTTGGTGCAGGCTGGAGACCCACCGCATCCGCGTGAAGTCATCGGTCAGGGTTAGGACGTATCGGCCCCGATCGAACAAAGACTCGACAGGGAGAGGACCGAGAAGGTCCGAATGGACTAGTTCGAGAGGACGAAGGGCTCAAGAACAGGATTCAGGGTAGGTGTAGTGATGCATCTTACCCTGAGTACAGAACAGACAATCAGTCTTAGGTGGCTTCTTGAAAGAGGCCGCGTCAAGACAGAGTGCGGGCTGTGTCCTAATGAGGCTTGACACAGTATCGGAGCCCACACGACACATACATCGATACAGCAGGCGCTAATGCTCAGCAAACAAGACACTCGTGACAAACAAACAAGCAGGAGGTGAAGGGGAGCGAGGAGAAGAAGAGATCCAAGGAACATGATACGGATCATCCACAACAGAGGCACGAAGAACAACAGTGCGAGTATCAAGAGCAGTCACTATTGCGGAGGCTACAGTGTGCTCCACCAAGAGTCCCATTAGAGTGCAGGCACGCACAGAGAGCAAGCTGAACTCAAGGTCAGGCACAAAAAGCACATAAAAAAGATACAAGGGGCCAGACGGACCATCGAAGCCCACAACCCCAACACCTTGAACTGGCAAGGACTGACTAGAGCTTGTGCGAACGGAACGAACAGACACCACAGGACCAAGGACAACAAAATCACTACGAATACAGGTCATGTGGTGAGTGACACTAGAATGGATGATCCACGTACCACCCGAATCACAACTAGAGGACGTCATTATGCAATGGGCAATGGAACACTCGACTGTAGACAGGCGTTTGGCAATACAGGAGGGAGAACGATGAAGGGCACACAGGTGAGACTGAGAAATCCAATATGTACTATCCAGCCCATCATCATCACAAGCCAGCTATTATCCCCACATGAGTCATCAGGAGATATGAGAGCCGATGAACAAACAGTATGTGAACCACCCGGCTGTGACGGCACACTCGCATCTCCCTGAGAGCGAAGCGCCACGAGTTGACGAAGCTCGGCGATGGTGCGGTCATGGGGATCTGGGTCTCCGGTGCTCACTAGTGAGGAAGCGTGAACTGTTGCGGTCATGGTCGTCATGGGAACGAAGGTTGTGCTGCTCCACACTCACCGCTGTGCGTGCACAGCCTGAACAATGCGAGTGATCTGCACCCAGTCGAGCGACTGCTGCCACTCGATGTGTTAGTGAGCGCCTCCACAATTGTAGAGATGAACAACACGTCCACTGATCCCACCCGATGACAGCTGCTGCTGTGACTACTGTTGGTCTGAGCCACGCTTTGTTTTGCCCTTCTTCCCGTGTGCTACTACTACCACACATTGCATTTGTGTCAGGGTAGCTAGGGTGGAAGGGGAAGAGGAGGGCATGCCAAAGGATGGAGAAGGGAACTGTGAGAGAGGCGTCGGTGGTGACACGACCATCTGTGGAGCACGTGAACTCTCCCGATGGACGACGGTTGCCTCACAGGCGGAAGTCACCTCGAGGAAAAGTTGATGCGCCCAAGGAAGAAGCTAAGTGGAGGTGGAGAAAGGCTCGAGCGTGGCATTGCTGTACCCCAAGAAGATTTCGGCATGCTCAAGACGGACTTTGAGCATGAGTGTCCGAAGCACCCATAGGTGTGTACCTCCTGAGGTCCCAAGGCACGTGTAGATGCGCATGGTGCACCGCCAATAATCGGATGCGGGCTCGGTAGGTCCCTGACAAAGGGAGTGGAAGGCGCAAATGTGAGCTGCGCAGGTGGCGTGTGTCTCTGCAACAAGCAAGGACAATGCCAGCTCCTAGCCCCGACGTGGATCAGCACTGGTGCCTGTGCTGGCCTCTCCAAGGACGGTGCAAAAGTCCTGACCCTGACCGACCCTGAATTCACCCGGATGCGATGAGTCTACAGCCTGTGCAAAAAGAGTGATGCACCTTTAGTAGTTTGTCTTTGGCTAGTGATGGCTGAGCGTCCGTCTTGCCACTCACTGCACACCTTTCGCTTGAACTGTGGCGGCAAGTTTGCTGGCGAGATGGACGGTTTCTTTGTCGAGCGCGGAGTTTTTCACCAGGTCTCTGCTCTTGCCACTCCTCAACAAAACAGTGTCTCAGAGCGCTGGAACCGCACCATGGAGGATACGGTTTGTGCCTTGCGGTTTGAGTGCGGTCTCCCGTAATCCTTCGCCTTTGAAGGATTTGCCTACATGACATGGGTTTGGAACCGCCTCCCGCACGGTCCTCTTCCGGACCACGTTACACCGTATGAGCTCTGGTTTGGCCACTGTGCCGATCTACGTCTTGCTCATGTCTGGGGCTTAGTGGCTTCTGTGTGGTACACCAAGGGTCAGCAGGGGTCCAAGGTCTCTCCGCGGGGTTGCTTGTGTGCCTTTGTCAGCATCTCCTTGCGGTCGAAGGCCTGGCGTTTTGGGACCCCGCCCATCGTCACATTGTTGAGTCCCGCGACGCACTCTTCTTTGAGTCTCTCACCTACCGCAACCTGACCTCGATTTTGTTGATGTCTGTCACACACGTCCCAACGTGTGAGGTTTCTTGACAGATGGGGGAGTCTGAGCCTACGAGCACCTCTCGTCCGGCTGATGTGTCCGTTTGAGCCCCCTCTACTTCTCAGTCTCTGACTCTTCATGACCCGGCGATCATCACTGTCGCCCCAGAGACCTCTGTGCCAAGCCTGTCTCCTGTCCTGCCCCCTCGCATCCCACAGACACCCATGATGCTGTCCCTCTATCCACTGGAACTCCTGTCTCTGTGGGTGGTCCTACTGCCACACCCATTTCTGCGTCTCCCATTAGTTCACCAACCTTTCCTCCCACTGCATCACCTGTCCCTGTGCCTCATTCCTCACCGGATGTGGTTGTACCTGTCTTTGAGTCTGCGGTGAGCCCTTTGAGCCCAAGCTACTCGTGTGAGCCCGGTGGTTGTCTTTGACCGCTGGACTCCAAAGCTTAGCGAGTATCATGTCCCACACCTAGGTGCTCCACTCCAGCATTGCGGGTGGCACAAAGGCCCTCGGCCTGAGTGTCTGTACATATCACACAAAGGTACATCTAGCATGTCCTGTAGGGCATGATCTAGTCACTCGCAAGTTTCGTACTACTTGTCATGCAGCAGCTGACCTTATGGTCGTCACGTCCACTTTTTAGGCATGTGCACTTGCCACTCAGAGCTCTCCCTTGTTGGCACCTGATCTAGGCACACCGAGGGACACTCATCAAAGGATGCCGACGCCTGGTCTACTTCCTGCGTGGATGAGCTTCGTGCCATCCGAGAGCACAGAGTTTACGAGCTAGTCCACCTTCTACCTGGGAGGAAGGCGATTCGGGTCAAGTGGGTCTTTCGCAAGAAGGTGAAGCCGGATGCCTCACTAGAACGCCATAGGGCTCGCTTGGTTGTCAAGGGGTACTCTCAGATTGAAGGCGTTGATTACACTGACACCTTTGCCCCTGTCGGCCGCATGACCTCAAATCACGCTCTGTTTGGTGTGGTGGCTGAACATGACTGGGAATTGTACCAGATGGATGTGAATGATGCGTTCCTCCATGGCTCTCTGGATGAGGTGATTTATGTAGTCCAACCACAAGGCTTTGAGGACGGTGACAATGTCTGGAACTTGCGCAAGTCCTTGTATGGAATCAAGGAGTCTTCTCGGTGCTTAAACGAGGAGATCACAGGCAATCTGACTCGTGCAGGATATGTATAGAGCGTGGCAGATCCCTCTCTCTTCTTCCGACAGGCGCCTGAGCGGTTCACCGCCATCTTCGTATATGTGGACGACCTCCCAATCGCATCTCCCTCCATGGAGGTCGTGAAGGAGGCCAAGACGGTCCTCCAGACTGCCTATACGATGAAGGACCTTGGTCCACCAGTGGTGTTTCTTACCATGGAGATCGTACGAGATCGCAGACACCGGACGCTTATGTTGCATCAGACCCGATACGCACACGTTGTGGGGGAGTGCTTCACTGACCTCCTTGGCGCAGTGCCCATGGCCTCCACACCTCTCACACCTGATGGACAGGGTACCCTGAAGGTGGATGATCCCGCACAACTACTGGAGACAGTGGATGTGACCTTGTACCTCCACTTCATCGAATGTCTGATGTACTTGGCCACTACCACACGCCACGGCATCACTTTTGTCGTCAACTTCCTTGCGCGGTTTTTAGAGCTCCACATGCTAGAACCCTCCAAGGGGCTATGCGAGTGGTGCGGTATGTGGTTTCCACCCCGTATCTTGGACTCTGATTTTGTTGGCAGTGCTCGGTGGTTCTTGACGGCTACACCGACAAGGACTGGGCCTGGAGCTCAGATGGACGTAGTCGCATTGGTTACGTATTCCTGTTAAGTGGTACCGCTGTATCCTGGCGCAGTGGGAAGCAGGGCTGCATTGCACGTAGCTCGTCAAAGGCAGAGTAAATTGCTCTGGGTTCAAGGGCTGTTGAGGCTGTGTAGCTGCAGTGCCTGTTCCTTGAGCTGGGTCAGTCAATGCCCGCCATTGTGCTTCGTTGTGACAACTAGAGTGATCTTGCCATTACAAAGAACTCTGGTGTCTTTCATGCTCATACAAATCACATTGCGGTTGAGCATCACTTTGTACGTGATCTGGTGGAGCGACACGTGATCTCCATCATATGGGTCAGCACAGACATGAAGCGTGCTGACTTCTTGAAGAAGGCACTAGCGCACGGGAAGTTTCTGGTGGCCATTCGTTCTATTGGGCTTTGCCCCTTGCCTGGGAGTGGTTGAGTGCGGGGTGTCTCTGTGACAATGTCATGACTGTTTCTCCACTTGTCGTTGGACTCATTTTAAGCGTTGCACGTGTATGGACATGCGTACCATCGGGTCATGGGGGAGTGTTGTGATTTGTGACGTCCCTGTCGACCTGTACAGTTTACTGTGACCACTCGGCCGTGTCCATGCTCTGCAGCTTTTTGGCAGCTTGTAGGATTTCATTGGTGGACTAGCCATGGGCCTGGTTTGCATGTTTTTGCATTATGTGTCCACTGTTTTTTATCAAATGCATGCATGTGACCAGTCGTTGTGTACGACTTAAGATTCCGCACGTGTAGGTTTAGACGGCGTACCGTTCTGACTTGTCTACGCTGAGTTACGGCCAAAACAGTGATTTTGGGCCGGTTTTAGGACAGATCTTGCACTGCCGCATGCGACACCCGCCGTTCGTCGCGGCAAGTACTTATGCCATGGACTTGTCATTTGTCATTTTTCTTTGCAAATGCTATTGAAGCATTTTGACACTTTGCCTTGTGTTGCCTAGCCAGATCCTTGCTGTTTTGTGCACGACTTGTGACTGTCGTCACCGTCTGACCAGGCATTGACACCTAGTCAGCGGCAATATCGCTAGGGAGCTTCCACGCATATACTCAGTGGGACGTGTTTCTTGACAAGGTTTTGTGTAGTACGTAGAGAATCAAGGGAGGCTGAGGTTTTATCAGTCTCGCTATTGTTAGATGTTCTCTTTTCTTTTAATTGGAGAAGAGGCATAGGAGGTAGAAGCACATCCTTTTTGTAAGGGAGGTAGATTGGCGTTGACGGCCCTTGTTGGAAGGAGTCATGCAGTATTGATTTTTCTTGGGATGAGGGAACACATTGGGATAGTTTTCATGATTGCATGGGATATGGGAGAGTGTGAGTTGCAACATTGGGGATTGTACCTTGTTGGAGTATGGCCAGCAACAATTGTCGCGGGTTTAGGTGGCTCGCATTGCCACGTGAAGTGGTTCTTAGATGCAGTCCAGAAAGGACAAAGAGGGAAGAACATTGTGCACATGGTGGTGTTGTAAAGGAGTTCATAGGATCAATGGATTGCTCACACATAAGGCTCAGCTCATGAAAAGATGTTGAGCACGGGAGGAGGTCAGCTAGGCGTCAATGAGAAAGCCTCACCAGAGAGAGAGAGAGAGAGAGAGAGAGAGAGAGAGAGAGAGAGAGAGAGAGAGAGAGAGAGAGAGAGAGAGAGAGAGAGAGAGAGAGAG
>SZWC01041902.1:0-10729 GCA_023375785.1 Penium margaritaceum
TATATCTATATCTATATCTATATCTATATCTATATCTATATCTATATCTATATCTATATCTATATCTATATCTATATCTTTATCTATATCTATATCCATATCTATATCTATATCTATATATATCTATGGCCGTATCCGTATCTATATCTAGATCTATATCTACCTCTATATACATATCTTTATATATATATGTCTATATATGTCTATAACGACATCTATATCTATATCTATATCTTTATCTGGAAATATATGTATATCTATATGTATGTTTACATCTATATCATACTCTCTAATATTTTGGAAAAATATTAAAAAAGATATTTGATGCGTTTTTTCGTGAAAATCATATTCTTGATTATATAATTATGAAGTTTTGCTTGTTTTGCTTATTGAATTTTGCCACCTCAGTTTTATTTTATTCCAAAGTTTCTATTTGTAGGTCAATTATTCATCCTTCAATTCTTAACTTTTACTCTGTTTTTATGATTTCATTATCTTCTTTTCAGAGAATCATGAAGGTGTATCCATTTTCCTTCGCTCCCGAATATGTCTTCCTTAATTTTCCTACTGTGAAATGTTTCAAATGTATTCTCACCGTTCGTTTTTTGTTGTTATTATACAAAATGTTAACCAATTTTTTTGCAGAATATTTTACTGCACGCTGTTGTATTTGACCCATGGTTTCTTAGATGGTGGATGTATGGATGTGCAGGCGGCTTGGCCATTTGTGCTCGGATGTGAACATCTTTTCGCCGTGTAGTTGGATGGAGAATTCGGTCCCAATCGATAGATTTTTTTTTCTAATTTTCGAGTATCATGTTGTGCGTTTGTTTTTTATGATTACCCTTTTAAAGACGTTATGTACGTGCGCGGGCCCTTAGTCTCCAGTCCTGAAAGGCGACCGCTTGTGCCTGATTTGCTGCGCGTATTTAGTGTTCCATTCGTTAGCACGCGTGTATGTACACATGTTCTTGTTAGCGCACGTGGATTTTGTCTTCACTGTTGAGATACGGAAGTGCTCAAGAACAGGGATTTCCATCAACATTTTGAACGTTGATGCAAATCCGAGGAAAATCGAAGATGAACACGGCTGCAAGAGAGTTAGGGGGCTCCAAGAAAAATATAAGATGACGTTTGAAAGCGAGTGAGTGGCTAGTCTTTCGCAAGTCGCCCTTTCCCAACCATGGTAGCTGTTGGCACGTAAGCTGCCTTGACGTTGAAGGACCATGCACACGAGTCCTTCATGAAAACATTTCAGACGAACTGCAGGGCAGCTTGCAACAACAGTTGCAATGCCAAGACACATAACGGCCAAATACCGAGGAAACGTACCTTGACCGAAGCGCCATGCTATCTACCAGCTGAACTATCAACTTCACATCACGGACATGACTCCGGGCATTTCCATCTCCTACCCGGATCTTCCCTAAGAATCCAAAGGAAACTGTTTCCGTGACCCCCTCGACACATTCAGGGGTTGTGGGTTTTCTAAAGGTTCAGGAACCTCCCACGCTCCACGGAAGTGGTGCGTGCATGCTTCCCTTTGAAGATGAAGTTAAGCCTCCCTTAAGTATTCAAAGATGCCAAGGACGTTTGTAATGATTTTGAAAGTGGCCGGAAATCTAGCTATAATACTACGAGTCAGCGATAGATGGCTTGTTTTTCATGTTCTCCTGTAGCATCACACAAAATTTTCAACACATAATATACTGTCTTTGGTGTATTACCATGTGTCATTCCATTCATATGAATGTGTCCAAAGATGCTAAAAACATCAAGCTCTTGTAGTCTTCATGCCTCATTTAACCAAATCACATTCTTCAACCAATTTTGAGTTAATGACAAAAGAATAATAATTGCCTGGAATTTGTTATGCATGCCATAGCCAAAAAATAAGAAACCTTAGTTCAACTCAACCGTGGTCTGCAACAACCTACATATGGAGTTTTCCTTCTAGGTGATGCTTCTCTGGAAGCAACATAGACCCTACATCTCTCACAAATTGAGCCAAAATACATATAATTTATCCACATAATTCTAATGAAGATGAAAGATGAAAATATACTCCATAAGAAAAAATTGCACCCTTCCAAAACTAAAAAACAAAAATGGCACCCCTCCTAAGCAAGCATGCAAATGTGGCCCCCTTTGGACATTGCACACATATGTGACCCCCCTCTCATGGCAAGAATCAAAACATGGAAACCACGTAAGGTAGCACACACAGATGAAACCTTGAAGAGATGCCCCCTATTTCGTACCACAAAAACAAATCCCACCATGGGCGATGTCACGTCATTCGCCACACTTCATACGTAATTTGTGGCACGTATATTTCATCATTTGAATTATCTCTCAATAAGAATAATTGGAATTCAAAGAAAAGTAAATTTTTTTTGAACTATGTCTTTGCCAAAATGAAACCCTAAAACATGGCTCCTGAAGCGAGACGGCCATTTTGACCCTCCATCCTCATCAAAGAAAGGGGTGGTAAGACAAAACCCCTCGCCAGAATAAAATCTAGCTGTTATATATCCATTTTTTTGCCACTAGCCATTTGTATATTTGCCAGCTCGATGGCTAAAAAAAAACTAGGTGACAGGCCAGAAATCAGCAGGTCACCTACTGACCGTTGATTGAATTGGTCCCTCGATCAACTTCTAAGGGGCTAAGAGGCCTAAAGAGTTTAATCTTGTGGTCTTTAGTCCTCATCCTTGCCTTATCCTCCTTGAATCCTCAAATAAGCAAGGCAAAGGTTAGAGAGAATAAGGGACTGAGTCACGGGGGAAAAAGAAAAGCACTAATGTAAAATTGTTGGATTTGGAAAACTCGAGGGAACTCACGATTTCAAGGTAATACCTCCACTCATTTTGGACCCAATAGAATGGGTTCAAGTGAAAATAGAAATGGAAATCCAAAGACTCAAGATATTTTAGTCTCCTTACACAGCCAATGACGAATACCTCCATGAGTGACACTGAGTGGAAAACCCTTTTAGCGAGCTCTAAAGACAAGATTGCAAAATTCAGTGACAACTGAAATGTTAGAGCTAGAGACTGAACACATTACCATGCTTTTCTTGAGCATATGAGACACTCAACTAAGTTTGAGACTATTTAAAAGGTTAAAATTGGCAAATAATGTCATGGAGAGCTACATTAGGATCTAAAACACAACAGGGGGTATGCCCTTGAAATGTACGTGTTTGGAGTGCCATAAATTGCACTAGAGAGCTCATAAGGATTGAATTTTGATTCCTCCATCCTATCAACTTGATAGATGTTTTTGCCTTCGTAAGGAGCTAGATGGATCTATTTTGGATGGGGAACGGATTTCCCACTCCTCAAACCACTAATTATGTTCTATGTTTAAGATTTAATCTGCCCTCCTTTGATAAAACATTTCAATAATTCCCTTCCCCTATACGAGGAAATTTTACTACCAGATTTTGAGAATTTTGTAAGTCCACAATTTGGGGCACAAGGGAGATGCCTTGTAGGAAGCGCAAGGTGTGTCCGGAGAAGTAAAGAGACAAGAAAGGAGGGCCAGAAGACAAGGAGAAGACAAGAGTACGTAGGAGTGTGAGAGGTTGGCACTATAGAGTGGAATTTGTCCTTACCCTTCCCCACAATTATTAAGGGTGTTGAATCATTTCTAGTTTCCTTACCCCCTTGTATTTTTTTTGGCCTCGACATGATACTTTGCTTAGTTCCATGTAACACGACTCATGAACCTAGATTGATTCCATTTTCTTGTGCCAATCATGGAGGTTTTGAAATGCACATTTTTTCTACTTTAGTGTGCCCAACATGGCAAACTCAAAAGAAAAATAATACATTTATATTACTAATTATGAGAGCAAGGGCATTTTTGTAAGGTGACAACTGTTTAGGTTGTTGGGCGACCCTCAAAAAGGTCTTTACATGCAAGTTGCTTGTCAATGGACTAGAAAGTGCTGGAATTTCTAAGTCAATCAAGGTGTAAGGTTGTTACAACATCATTGGACTACCTCGGTGGACTCCAACTTTTAAGAGCCATTGCCACGAGTAAGGTTGTAAAGATAATAGAAACTACATCATTGAAGGTAACCCTCACTAAAATTTTTTACATTGAGAAGTATGTGGAAGTAGAAAAAGTACTCAATGAGTAAAGAAACGTTCATGTGCATGATTTTGGCATGACCGAGGATGTGATGGAGGAGGTCCACACAAACATAGATCTTGATAAAGAGCATGACTTCAATGACAACAAAGCCAAGAAAGATTATGAATATCTCCATTATCTTGAAGCAAAGTCATTACGATCGGTTCAGAAGAGCATTGTGCTTGCCGAATATTTAGAAGTTGTCCAATGTAGCAAGCTTGATGACAAGAGCAATGGCGCCTAAAGCAGTCACGTAAGAACTTCTCTTGAGAACAAGCTAGACAATTCCATACGAAAGGCATTTTGTTATAATTTTCATATGCTTGCTTAGTTTGCTATCAAGGCCATAAGACAACTTAAGTTCATTATTGACGATGGAGTTATGACACCACCCTGAGAAGTGCAGGAAACCCCCTTTCCGACAATGTGTCTTCAAACACAACTAGACCCACTAAAGTATTGTTCCTTAAACAAGCTTCCTTTGCAAGGTTGGATTCCTTACAGGTTTGTACGCAAACCACACCCTCGTATAGTGCGTGAAATTCCACAAAAAAACATAAGGCACTTCAGGCTATTGTCCACCCTTAAACAAAATCGGACTTGAATTTTATGTTTGCCAACCTACTAGCCCATGTTGAGAAAAGAACCAAGGATCTTGATCATGATTGTCATCTACAACATCTCGCCACCCATGAGGTAAATTGCTTATTTGATAACCCTAATAAGGAATTGTAGAGAGTGAGCTTGGTGCACATGAAATAGCGGTTGCAACACATTGTAAGTGTTGATGCCACCGTTAGTAGTAGGGAGGAATTCTTTCTCTTGAGGAAATTGATATTTGTCATGATTTTTTGGCATTATGTTGATCTCGTTAGAAAGGATATAACATTGATTGACTGGCTCAACCTCTTGAAGCAAATTTTTCATGCCCTCAAGGTCTCAATTAGTGAGTGGGGTGACATTGTAATGAGGTGGCTTGAAGACAAGTTCTTCTACATGGTCAAAGAGTGAGGTACGGAACAACCAGACCTTCTATACTAGCCCATATATTAAGAGGTTGTTTTGCTTTAACATAAGAACTACACCCTATAGAAGAAGGACAATTGTGTTTTCCACGAGGCCAATGACTTGACTTAGCTAGGTATCTCGCTCAAGGTATACTTGAGTGGATTCAAGCACTTGTGGAGGAAGCTGAAAGGTTATAAGAGGAAGATGAGATCCAAACCTTCAAGTATGTAGAGGGCTTGTTGGTGGAGTAGTTGCATGATGGCCTTGCTTTAAGAAGACAAAATATTGGACCACCGCAACGGCAATGGGTCAAACTTGGACAAGGTAGAGGGCGGTAAGAAAACAATTGATTGAATCAAATGAAAATTGACCGAGATGTATGGCAAATTACATGTTCATAGCAAGACAAAAAAATGCACATGAACACAACATGGACGTAAGGGATGGCCTCCTAGTAGGGTGAGGTTATGTACAAGAAATTTTGAAACTCACGAACCAAGAAGACTGGGGGAACATGACCCCAACCACAACCACGACTGTAATAATGATAAGCTACAGGTGTCATGGAATCTTCTCAATATTTCCTTCTATGAGGGCATGTTTCACAATTATATGCAACCTTGTCACCATAAGGCGTATTGTCTTGAGGCTACTTGTGATGTCCAAGAGGCCATAGTATTTTTACTAGCAATAACACGTTATAAGGATGATGTAGTAAGATGTTTTGCACAAGGTCGTGGACGGAGCCATGGTCATCGACATGGGTCTTTCTTTTGAAATGGACAAGGTAATGGAGCCTATTTCCCACTATAGAGTGATGTCAGTGAGGACCAATCAGAGGTAATATTGGATCACACGTTTGGGTCCATGTTTGTAAACAAGGATCCAAATAAATTCAAAAATTGGATGATTTCAAATTTCTTTCTTCCTTTATTCCCTCTTGTTGAACCTCATTTTGCACTTGTTAATGGGTTTTATTGAGTACATTTTACATATTTCGAGGAAATTCATGATATCACATGCATAATGGTTGTGACACTGAATGTTGTGTTACAGATGTGTGATATGGTGATTGAAGAGAATGGCCTTAAATCGATGAGGTGAATCTTATTTATAGTACTTGTTGTCAAATATTTTGACCCAATAAAGTTGAAAGATTCAAAGGTGCTACCCAAATTCACTTGTGGCCACAACATGTTGACAGGAGGGATTCAACCATGTTATTTACAACCCTTGCAATATGGATTCTTTATTTTCCACAAAGTTGGCATGCAATTATCAAGTATGTACACTTGGAAGAGACGAGACAACATGACAATGTATTTCATATGACAACTTGCCAATGATCTTATGAAAATTCAGTGTGATATTGAAGAGGATATATTCTTGGATTTTTCTAAGAGGGTCCCAAAAATGATCCGTAAAATGGCTCAGGTTTTACAAAATACTCGTGATTAGTATGCGAAAAGCAAAAACATCCATTCAAAGGTACAAACATAGTTTCATGTTGAAGGTAAATAACCTTCTTCACATGTTCAATGTATTGCTAAAGCTCCATAAAAACAAGACTATGATGTGCTTTGAACCAAAGTCTTGTCTTTTTGAAAGGTAAAACATGGCGTTTTGCCAATTTTGAGTATGGAATTGTGAAGAAAGTGGCAAAAAGTGCATGCCAAATTGTTTTCAATACAAGTGAAGAGATGTATTGAACAATATTTTCAATAATTCTTAGGTCAACTAAAGAATTTAGAGGATTGGTTTAGGGAATGTACTCCATACTAGATCAATGCGCAATTTGCAAAGTTCTTGGATGTATTCCAAAGCCCATTGGATGGATATTTTGCGAAACAACATGTAGGCCATACAATTAAACTTGAACAATAGGGGAATCCTCCATTCATACCCATGAACTATATTATTCTGGTATGGATGCAAGAGGCCGAACTCCAAATGAAATTCTCATTATACGCTGCAATAATGGTTTTTTCTGAAACAAAAGAGGATGTTTTAGGCGCGTGCGTTGGATACATGGCAGAAAAAGGGCTCATGGTGAGAAATAAATTTATGTTAGTGTATAATAAGGATTTACTTGACCAAGTCCAAGGTGATGACATCTTTTCGTCCTTGGGATCATCTAATAGGTACCATGAAAGACTCATACAAAAGAATGATATGATCATGACTGTGCTTTGAATACACACAGACTACTATGAGTTGTAGCATTTCTGCTTTGGGATAACGGAGAGACACAATTTGTTCGTTAACCTTCTAAGGAGGAATGAGCTGAATGTGGGCCAAATTGACCGATCAGCTTATCTTCGTTTTGCTTCAGGACTGTAGTTTACTCCAAATTAATTGAATAACTTGTAGAATATATACGGAAAGTCGTTATGACCCATGAGGAATATAAGTTTTATGAATTATCAAGCAAGTGTAATTTTATTGAAGATAAGCTCAATCATGATGGACACATATTTGGTTGGAAAATATGCATGTTGACCCATAAATGTCTAAAGGTGTAGTGCATTTTTCCTTCCAAAAAATATTGAGGCATATGAAGTTGATCATTGGCCTTGCAGAATATATATGTGTAGAATGAAACCTGGTAGCTTTGAAAATCAGGCTCACACAAAAATATGTTCATCGAGAATGGACATCAGACGAGAAGAACATGTTCTTTGAAGTCAATGATATTCTATCTGAGAACCTGTCTTAGCTCATTTGTAGTAATTGCAACAATGTAAGGTGTGATGTCATGCGTGAGTAGTAGGACGCGGAGCCCTCCCCATGTAGAATGGTCACCGAGTTACGTATTTGAGCTAGAAGATTGTGTGTAAAAAACACTTGGTGCACAAAGGGAGATAAGAAGCTCCTCACACTTGGAAACTCTTTCAAGATGTGGCATGTGTTCCTTGAGGTATTTAACGGTGTTGTGATGGGTGTGCCTTCAAAATCCCATTTTTGCTTTTCCAGATGCATCCAAACCTATAAAGAGAGTAGGTGCATTAGAGTAAGTACATGACATCATTATCAATAACATAGGAGTATTGGCTAGGATGCATCAACATGAACGATGGACTACGCTGATAGGTTGTAAAATTATTGAAACCCTTGAGGTCAAACGGTGTTTAATGGATAATAAGATAGCTAATAAGAACCATTTTAATATAAGAACCACGTCAAGAGATTATCCACAAAAAATGTTTTGTGATGAGGATTTGGATGGGATACCATGTCGATGCATGGTTTCAAGACTTTTGGAATCTGAAAAAACACGCATTTCTAAGGGCCAAATGAATCATCTGGCATGAAGAAGAGATTTTACTAGAAATGGGAGTTCTTACAAAAAAGAATATCTGTTTGTTTAATGACCAATTGTTCATAGGTAACGGAGGGCCTCAAAATCACCCTGAAGCCACTATAGCCAGCAAGGATGGAGTGTTAGTATTCGTCTTATTTTGCAGAGGTGGTAAGGTCTTGTGTAATACTAAGGGCCTTCAATTAATGTTGATTGGTGCCCAGAATTCTCTCAAAGAGGATTTTGTCATTTCCAATCATTTTACTCATTGAGGAAGTGGCATACCCATTGCTACTTGTGTCAAGAATTGAGATACATGAAATTTTCAATGTACACCTACCGGCTTCATACATGGCAAAACGAATCTTACACTCAAAATCAACAGTCCTTTTTACCAACGGCCAATACGAGGACCTTTTCCTAATTTAACACCAAGAGCATAAACTTTGGTGGCGGGTTGTAACGACTGAACTCGTTCACTGGGCCAATGTAAACCTAAGTAAATCTCAGTCCAAAAAGAATATCCCTTGCTAAAAAAGGTACTCAACCTGTAGTAGAGTGAGCTAGCACGGGTTGTTGTGTAGTGGTGGGCAAACACCTCACTATGGCTATGGTGAACAACATTCTTGCTTGGTGGAATTCGTACATAGTGACTATGGGAGGGTAGCAAAGCCTAACATGTTTATCCCATGGATGATCTTGAGTGAAGGAAGGAGGTCCCTATCGGTTGTGACTCTCAAGTTTAAACTTAGGTCAAAGTGGAATGCATGAATTTGTGTTTAATTGGTTATGGAAATCATTACTTGTATTACAAAATGTTTAGAAATCACTATCAAATCGTCATACAAGTTGGTAATGGATCGGGAAATTCACAATAAGTGGGAAGGAACATAGGAAGGGGTTTGGTTTGGTGAATCCATCCTTGCTATAGGAAGGGGTGGTTGGATTTCACACCATTGCAGAAGGAAGTGGTGGTTGGAAACCACCCGAGGACTGGCCGACAACTAGCCTTTAAATAGTTATTAACTAGTTGTCTTATGACTAACTTGAAGGCATTAAGTTAGCTAGTTAACCTGCCCGTAATCGGCTAGCCACATGTTGGCTATGGATAGAGAGGGTTGCTCGATTGGCTGTTAAAGGCACGCAAGGCCTTCTATGCGGAGGGTTGTGGCCTGAAGACCTTGTCCCTTTCCTCCTTTCATTTCTCCTCGCACCTCAAATGAATGAGACAAGGGATAGAGAGACAAACACACACACACACACACACACACATAGAGAGAGAGAGAGAGAGAGAGAGAGAGAGAGATAGATTAAGGGAGTAAGGAGGCAGATTAAAAGAAAAGTATTGGCAAAAATGTGTCGACATGTCTCAAACACGATGATATTATGGTATCGCGCACAAAGAAAAACTCGATCTTTGTCCTACAAACTTTAAGTTTCATGTACAGAAAACTTTTCCAATAAAATGATTTTTTGGTGATACCCTTTTGTTTTTGACCTAGAGTAAGGGGGTGAGGTGTGAGCCAGAATGGGAGTCCAAAGACTAAATATATTTGTCTGCAAATTTGGGCTGTTGATGGAATCTGACTATTAGAGTGATAAACAGGGGAAATCCCATTTAGCGAGCTATTAATGGCAACGTGTGAAATTTCATAAAGACTACCATAAAGAAGAATGTGACTTGACATGTTAGAAATAAGCTTGCATCCAACTTGTTTGCCAAACACCTTTCCCATTCTAATGGATAGAGGCCACATAAACATGATGTTTTTTCATCTCTTTTGTAGAAATTAGGACAAATCGACTTGAAAATAAAGAATTCTTCATGTAAAAGTGTGTTACCATTTTTTCCACCATCCGTATTATCATTTTCCATGGGATTAAAAAGAAGTGACGTCAAAATTGCCCCTCTCATTGAAAAAAGAGGAAGGTGAGTAAATTATTTGAATGATTTTTGTAAAGCCATGTGTTGGCCTCTTATTTTTCCTCGGTTAGAATTGATGAAGTTATATTTTTCATGATAATTATATTCCCTTATAAAGATGATTTGGAAGTTAAAATGGAGAAGATATGAAGAATGTTGAATTTCTTTGTGAATGAGGTGGCTTGAGAAGCTTTTGGTGGTGTTGTGCGCTATATAGCGAGGGGTCATTTTTGTAGATATAGATATAGATATAGATAAAGATATAGATATAGATATAGATATAGATATAGATATAGATATAGATATAGATATAGATATAGATATAGATATAGATATAGATATAGATATAGATATAG
>SZWC01041909.1:0-10723 GCA_023375785.1 Penium margaritaceum
AAGCAGGTCGCTGATTTCTGCACCAAGTCAGTGACCCGTGAGAAGCAGCAGTTTTGCATGAAGGCATGTGGACTCAGCCCACTCTGACTGCGGCAAAGTGGGAGATTGTTGGGGAAGGAGCCATCTGACTCAGTTTCAGGTCCACAGGAGCAAGTTCCAGGAATCTACCAGATGCCTGCTCCGATCGCCGATCCGACTTCACCATTGGAAAGATCAGGTGGCAAAATGTCTATGGTCCAAGTTTGAGGCCGATCCAACGGTCGGATTGGGAGATATGAATTTTCAAAGTTTCGGGGGTCATGGACCGTCGATGTCTGGGTGGGCATGGGTGATGGCTCCATGCCTTAGCCTGAGAAAAGAAAAAGGCAAGAGGTCCAGGGTCAAGACCTGATGGGAGAAATATCCAAAAAGGTCCTTGGCCTTAGGATTGCCTTGTCAGAGTGTGCTGACTAGGATAAAGGTACCTCTCCTTACTTTTTGGGTGAGGTGAGATCCTTGTGTGCTAGCCATGGACACATGGCAATTCTCCATGGGTTTGTGGGTTATGTGACCACTAGGAGTGTGCCATGAGAGCATTCTCTAGCTCTCTAGGTCGTGTGTGAGTGGTCAGCCTGATTGCTAGGCTGATTTCCTCCCTTGTGNAGTCTTGCAGCAGTGGTGCAGGCGACAGATGGTGAGATCTGGCATGCGCGCTACGGCCACATCGGCATGCGCGCCTTGCAGCAGCTTCAAGCAAAGCAGATGGTGCGTGACCTGCCTACCATCTCTAACTTTGAGCAGCAGTTATGCATCGGATGTTTGGAGGGGAAGCAACACCGCGAGGCGTTCTCTGGAGCAGGGGAGCGTGCAAAAGAGGTGTTGGAGCTGGTCCACACGGACTTGTGCGGACCGATGCAGACCCAGAGCTTTGGAGGCTCTAGGTATTTTCTCACCTTCATTGATGATTTCAGCCGTTACAATGCTGTGTACTTCCTTTCCTCCAAGGACCAGTGCTTTGACAGGTTCAAGGAGTTCAAGGCCATGGTGGAGAACCAATCAGGCAAGAAGATCAAGGCGTTGCGCAGCGACCGCGGTGGAGAGTACCTGAGCAAGGAATTCCAAGACTACCTCGCAGCAGCTGGCATCAAGGCGCAACGTACCGCGCCATAGTCGCCGCACCAGAACGGTATAGCAGAACGCGCCAATCGTACCATTGTGGACTCGGAGCGCTCCATGCTGCACGCGGCCAGGCTGATCCCAGTCCAACCAAGACCCTAGAGCAGATGATGCCGTACGAGGCGTGGTTCGGCAAGAAGCCGAGCGTGGGTCATCTTCGCGCGTTTGGCAGCTTGGCGCTCATGCACGTGCCAAAAGAGAAGCGGCAAAAGTGGGACGCGAAGAGTACGCAGATGCTGATGATTGGCTACGACGTGGCAAGCAAGGCGTATCGCCTCTACGATAGGGATACAGGCCACGTCATCATCTCCAGGGATGTCGACTTCAATGAGAGCAACGTCATCGGCACCAACATCGTGTTTGAAGAGGCAGTAGAACCAGCAGCTGACGAGACAGTTGGAGCAGAAATTCTTCCTGACCCATTTTCTCCCGATCCTTCCTCTACTGTGACAGTGGAAGAATCACTCTACTCTCCCATGTCTGATGTTGCAGATACAGCAGCCTCATCGGCAGAATCAGAGCAGGGAGATGTAGCACCACCAGCAGCAGCAGTTGTGCCAGCAGCACTACGCCAGCCACCCGCTAACGCTCCAGCACCAGGTCGCAGGTACCCTCTTAGGGTGCGTTACAAGCCAGGTGAGCGCGGCCATTTCTGGATGCTGCAGAAACCAGAAGAGATGAACGACGTAGTTGTAGTAGATTCAGATGAGCCAACGTCATACAAGGAGGCCATGGCTGCACCGGATGCAGTAGATTGGGCGCAAGCCGTGCAGCAAGAGATACAGTCGCAGTTGGAGAACGGCACGTGGGAGCTGACTGAACGTCCACCAAGACGTAAGGTGATCAAGTGCAAGTGGGTCTTTAAGAAGAAGCGAGGAGCACATGGTAACCTGGAAAAGTACAAGGCGAGGCTGGTTGCCAAGGGCTACTCGCAGCAGGAGGGCATCGACTATACAGAAACTTTTTCCCCTGTTGCAAAGTTTGCCTCTGTGCGCACGCTCCTCTCTTATGCAGCAGCTGAGGACTTCGAGATTTACCACATGGATGTCAAGACGGTATTCTTGAATGGTGACTTGGAGGAAGAGATCAACATGGAGCAGCCGGAGGGATTCGTCATGGATGGCCAAGAGCACCTGGTCTACAAGCTACACAAGTCGCTGTATGGCCTCAAGCAAGCGTCGCGTGCTTGGAACCAAAACTTGGATGCGACGTTGCAGTGCATGGGGTTTGAGCGCAGCGAGTGTGACTACAGCGTGTATCGCAGGCAGCATGAGTATGAGATCCTCATCATCATTGTCTATGTGGATGACATGCTCCTCCTTTCCAACAGCATGTCTGCACTACAGGAGTTCAAGGAAGCCATGCAGGAGCGCTTCCAGATGTCTGATCTCGGGGAAGCATCATACTTCCTTGGTATCCTGATCACGCGTGACCGCAAGTCACGCTCTCTCTCGCTACAGTAGAGCCGCTACATCAAGGATGTTTTGCAGCGGTTCGGCATGGCAGAGGCAAAACCCATCGGCACGTCACTGGAAATGCGGCAGTACCTCGTGGGCTTCAATGGAGAAGCAAATGCAGCTGAGCGGCAGAAATACCAGAGCGCCGTCGGCAGTCTCATGTACCTGATGGTGGCAACCAGGCCGGACCTCGCACAGGCTGTGAGCGCTGTGAGCCAGCACATGGCTAATCCCGGACCGGAGCACCAGAAGGTAGTGAAGCGGATCTTCCGCTACCTTGCTGGAACCATCAACATCGGCATCACCTATAACAGCAATGACAACAGCATCATCGACTACACAGACGCAGATTAGGCTTCAAATCCTTAGGACCGCAAGTCCACCTCTGGACATGTGTTCCTCATGAATGGTGGGGCCATCAGTTGGTGCAGCAAGCGGCAGGTGGTCGTCGCCACCTCGAGTACAGAAGCTGAGTACGTATCTCTCAGCTTTGGAGCCAAGGACGCAGTTTGGCTCCAACGTCTCATGGCAGAGATGAGTGGGAGTGCAGCAGTTCCAGTTCCTGTGCGCGTCGACAACCAGAGCGCAATCGCACTCGCCAAGAGTCCTGAGCACCATGCACGCACCAAGCACATTGACATCGCATATCATTTCATCAGGCACATGGTGTAGGAGGGTGCTATCAAGCTGGAGTTTACTTCCACCAGCAAGCAGGTCGCTGATTTTTGCACCAAGCTAGTGACCCGTAAGAAGCAGCAGTTCTGCATGAAGGCATGTGAACTCAACCCTCTCTGACTGCAGCAAAGTGGGAGATTGTTAGGAATGGAGCCATTTGGCTCAGTTTCAGGTCCACAGGAGCAAGTTCCAGGAAAGTACCAGATGCTTGCTCCGATTGCTGATCTGACTTCTTCATTGGAAAGATCAGGTGGCAAAATATCTAGGGCCCAAGTTTGAGACCGATCCAACGGTCGGATTGGGAGATATGAATTTTCGAAGTTTCGAGGGTCATGGACCGTCGATGTCTGGGTGGGCATGGGTGATGGCTCCATGCCTTAGCCTGAGAAAAGAAAAAGGCAAGAGGTCAAGGATCAAGACCTGATGGGAGAAATATCCAAAAAGGTCCTTGGTCTTAGGATTGCCTTGTCAGAGTGTGCTGACTAGGATAAAGGTACCTTTCCTTGCTTTTTAGGTGAGGTGAGATCCTTGTGTGCTAGCCATGGACACATGGCGATTCTCCATGGGTTTGTGGGTTATGTGACTACTAGGAGTGTGCCATGAGAGCATTCTATAGCTCTCTAGGTCGTGTGTGAGTAGTCAGCCTGATTGCTAGGCTGATTTCCTCCCCTGTGTGAGATTATGGACTCTAGTGAGTGAGCTTTAGCCTCCATGGCGAAGTGGTGTGGCTTGTGAGAGGGCTGACTTGCCCAAGCTCTAGCTCTATATGTACTCCATCATTTTGAGTGATTGAAGAACCATTCTTTAGCACAAGTGATGCCCTTCCAATCACACATGCTCGCTTCTCCAAGGCGCCCTCTCTCCTCAAGTTCCAACAGTATCTTCAACGCCATCATCTTCTCCTCCAAAAGCATGAGGAATGCAAGGTTCTTGCTCTCATAATTCTTGCACAACGTGTCCCACCCGTCCTTTGCTGTAGCCATGTCACTCAGGTACTAAACATGCGGGTTGGAGATGGTCTAGACAAGCAGCTTGTCTAGACAAGCTGCTTGTACTTGTCCTTCTTGGTTAGACAAGCTGCTTGTCTAGACCATCTCCAACCCGCATGTTTAGTACCTGAGTACTAAGGTACTTTGTCAGCTTGTCTACCCGCATGTTTAGACTTGTCTAAACATGCGGGTTGGAGATCGCCGCTCACTGCCTCCCTCAAGCCCCTCTCCTCCAAAAGGAGGCGGGTACCCATCTTTCAAAACGTGAAGTAGGCACATCGTTCAAGCCTCTTTGAGAGCTAGGCTGCTCTTAGCACGCCTGCTGCTGCCATTTTAGCTTTGGTAATACTGAGCACTGCCGTTGTATGGTGGCACTACTCCTGCATCTGCTGCTCTTTTACCACAAATCTATCTGACAGAAAATGGACAGTAGAGGCCAGAAAACTAGGAATTTGAAAAAACTTAGTCCACGACAGGGAAATTCAGCTCAGAACATTTCTGATCCACCCATAGAAGACGGTCATCAATACGGGATTTTTAGAGATATGACCTTTTGAAGTAGTGTATGATACTGCTCCCTCTCCAGCCCACACCAGCCACCTTATAAACAGCGTTTTCCCCCAACGTACTCAAGGAGTGCAAATACTTTTGCTTAATGTAGAGCTTAGGAAAAACTCTTTGATTTACATGTGCTTCTTTTCAAATCTGAGAAAGAAACAAGAGTTATGGTCATCACAAGGCGACAGTCTTACCTAGAGGGAATAGTGTAGTCCCGGCCGACCTTGTTTTGAGCATAACTCTTAATCGGACCATTCGATGTTCGCAATTTTGAGCTCGTCAAGAAACCTTGTCTCTTCAATGTAAAGATGAAGTGGTCGATTATCAAATTTGGTGAAGGTTTTATCCTAACCTGTAACTCTCAAAGTGATGGCCATTGGTGGCTTCAAGTGGCAAAACTTGGCTCTGATACCAAGTATAGGAACTGGAAGAGAGAAGGAACCTTGGAGCAGCAAACATGTGGGACTAGAAGGATGTTACTTGTGCTGAAGAATGGTTGTTAAATCACTCAAAATGATGGAGTACATATAGAGCTAGAGCTTGAGCAAGTCAGTCTTCTCACAAGTCATACGACTTAGCCATGGAGGTTAAGTGGTGTGGCTAAGGCTCACACACTGGAGTCCATAATCTCGAACAAGAGAGAGAATCAGCCTAGCAATAACGTTGACCACTCACACACGACCTAGAGAGCTAGAGAATGCTTTCTTGGCACACTCCTAGTGGTCACATAACCCATAATCTTATGGAGAATCGCCATGTGTCCATGGCTAGCTCACAAGGATCTCACCTCACCTCAAGAGTAAAAAGAGGTACCTTTTTCCTATTCAGAACACTCTGAAAAAGAAACCCAAGAATCTAGGACCTTTTTGAATGTTTTTCCCATCAGGTCGTGACACTGGACCTCTTGCGTTTTTCTTTTCTCAGGCCGGAGCATGAAGCCATCGCCCATGGGCACAAAGATATCCGCGTTCCATGACCCCAAAAACTTTGAAAAATGCATATCTCCTTATCTCATCTAAGGATCGGCCTCAAACTTGAACAGTAGACATTTTGCGACCTGATCTTTCCAAGGAAGAAGTCAGATTGATGATCATAGTACGTATATGGTAGTTTCGTGGAACTTGCTCTTGTGGACCAGAAACTGAGCCGGATGGCTTCTTCTCCAACAAGGCTTAGCTTGTGTTCCTCCTACACTGGCTGTGATCCGTTCTTCGAGGAAGAGCCAACATTCTTAAAGGTTGACTCAAAAGCCTTAGACGATTGAAACTTTATCTAAAAGATTTTTGTTGTGTCACCCTGCACAGCCACTCTCCCTGTATCACCATCCATTATCGGTACCATCTGTCAATACTCAGGTGCCTGATCACCAGACTCAAGCAACACAACATTCTCTCCTGATTTGGAAGTATGGCTAGATCCAGAACTCTTCCTTGCCAAGCATCCTTTCTTTAAGCTCAACATCTCGGCTCCTGATGAGCTTTCCAACTGCTTGGTCCCAGAACGTGCACACCTTGTGTTTAGTCTTGCATCCAACCATTACATGCAAGCCATGATCCTCCTCCTGGCGGTACCTGAAAGCTACGCTCCTCTGATCACCGTCTTTGGCTGCTGGAGGGAGGAGGATTTGGCGTATGAGGCAGTGTCTGAGTACGTGGCCATGCGTCGCAGCGGTAGTGAGGGTAACATTGCAGCCTATGCTGCATAGTACGCTGGTTGCGTCAAGAATTCCTCTTCTGCTCAAAGCAGCAGCATAGGTGGCACTGGAAGAAAAGGCAATGGTGGCGGTTGAAAGAGTTCAAAGCGTCCTGGGAAGTGCCAGAACTGTGGCAAGCCTGCGCATTGGGCACGAGAGTGCAAGGCTTCCAAGAAGGAAGGCGCAGATCATGGTTCTAGATATGAGGGCAAAGGAAGGGATAAGAAGGAGTTGACAAACATGATTGTTCAGAGCTTGCCAGCAACCAAGAGAGTGGCACTGCTCAAGCGTGGAGCCTACGGGCCCAACTCTGGCACAAACCACCACTCTTTAAGGGAGAAGGATGGGTTCATCTCCATCCAAAACACCGAATTTTGTTTCAAGTATGCCAACGGAAGCCTTGTCCATGCGGAAAAGGAGGAAGATAACTTGATCAGCATCAACGTGAATAGTGTTGAAAAAAAACTTGAAGCTAGAGAACTTCGTCTACATGCCGTCTTTCGCAACAAACCTCTTGTCAGTGTCCGAAATCATGGACCACGACATGACGGTCGTCTTCATACAGGAAGAGGCCGTGATTGTCAAAAACAAGGATGTTAACATCTCCTATCCCAACGAGTGTCTTGTCCTACAAGTCCCACGAGTTGATGGGATCTACGTGCTACAGACCAAACCCCTTGAGAGTACAAATGAGTTATAGGTCGCTATGAGGAGACCAAGTCTCCAAGGCCTGATATTGTACCTCAAGCTGTCTCCAAGGCGGTCAACTCCATCGACAAAGATGCTGAGCTGTGACAGAGGCGGCTTGGCAATGTGGCAGACAGCACAATACAAGCTATGCAGCAACAAGAAGTGCTTCATTGGATGGAGGGATGCAAGGCCAAGGATGAGAGAAAGAACAAGAAGTCATGTGAGCCATGCCTCCAAGGCAAGGCGAAAATAAAGCCCTTTCTACGTAATGGGCAACGTGCAACACCAATCTTAGACGTGAGTCACCTTGATATGTGCAGACCATTTTGCACCCCTTCGAACGGCGGCAATAAGTATTCTTAAACCTTCATCGATGACCACAGTTACTGTTGGAACGAGAAAGGAAAGGGAGTTGTGGAGAAGCAAGCATGTGGGAATGCAAGGGTATCACTTATGCTGAAGAATGGTTATTGAATCACTCAAAATGATGTAGTACATATAGAGCTAGAGCTTGGACAAGTCAGCCCTCTAATACGGCACACTACTTTGCCATGGAGTCTAAAGCTCAGACACTAGAGTCCATAATCTCATATAAGAGAGGAAATCAGCCTAGAAATCAGGCCGACCACTCACACACAACCAAGAGGGCTAGAAAATGCTCTCATGGCACACTCCTAGTAGTTACATAACCCAGAATCCCATGGAGAATCGCCATGTGGCCATAGCTAGCACACAAGGATCTCAGCTCACCTAAAATATAAGGAGAGGTACCTTTCTCCTAGTCAGCACACTCTGACAAGGTAACCCAAAAATGTAGCACCTTTTGGGATATTTCGTCCATGAGGTCTTGACCCTGGACCTCTTGCCTTTTTCTTTTCTCACGCTAAAGCATGGAGCTATCGTCCATGGTCACTTGGATATCGACAGTCAATGACCCCTAAAAACTTTGAAAATTCATATATCCCAATCCGACTGTTCGATCGGACTCAAACTTGGGCCGTGAATAGTTTACCACCCGATCTTATGAATGAAGAAGTCGGATCAACGAGAGGAGCAAGCATCTGGTAGTTTCCTGGAACTTGCTCCTCCTATGGATCTGAAATCAAGCCGGATGACTCCTTTCCCAATAATTTCCCACTTTGACGTGGTCAGAGTGGGCTGAATCCACATGCTTTCATGCACAACTGCTGCTTCTCACCGGTCACTGGCTTGGTGCAGAAATCAGTGACCTGCTTGCTGGTAAGAGTAAACTCCAACTTGATAGCACCCTCCAGCACCATGTGCCTGATGAAGTTATGTGCGATGTCAATGTGCTTGGTGCGTGCATGGTGCTCACGATTCTAGGCAAGTGCGAATGCGCTCTGGTTCTCGACTCGCACAGGAACTGGAACACCCGTACTCCCACTTATCTCCGCCATGAGACGTTGAAGCCAAACAGCTTCCTTGGTTTCAAAACTCAAAAAGACGTACTCAACTTTTGTGCTTGAGGTGACGACGACTTGCAGGTGCTTGCAGCTTGCTGCACTATGTTGTTATTTGAATGCCCCTTGGCCACTAGTCTCCAGAATTGGCGAGTAGTGGACGGACCAGGCATGCACTGCTCATGTGGAGCAAGTCCCCTGGGTCCGGTCCAACAGACCAGGCATGCACTGTCCTTGTTCAAGGATAAGTCCCCTAGGTTTTTCTGATGATGGCAATTCAGATTGTCAATCTGACCATACCGATGGAAAGAGCAGGTGTCAAACTGTCAGCTGTCCAAGTTTCGGGCTGATCCAACAGTTGGATTGGAAGATGCAAGATGTGCCTTGGATCAGGGGATGTCTTCCCTGATTGAGGGGATGACCTCCTTAATTTAAGGAGTGACATCGGCTAAGGCGCGCGCGCCTCGGGTTAGCCAAGGCGCGTGCGCTTCGGCTGCCAAAGGCACTCCTTAGCTATTTATGTCTTGTACTTGCCATTGTCTCAACTACTCCTTCACTTGATGTCTCTTGTTTGAGCTGTGCGCTTGAGACTGAGCTTGATATGAACTGCTAAGGTGGTTGTAATCTTGCTCGTGTGAGAGTGCTGACTTAATTTGTTGGGCTCTCACACCAAGGAAGAAGAAGGCTTAGAGGGCGGGAGCCCCTAACACCTTGAGCGAAAGCACCTGGGTAGCTAGGTCTCACTAGAAGCATAGTTAATTCCTTGGGGGTGATCGTGATCCTTGGGTGAAATTCCCTTGGACGGTCGGCAGTTGCCATTGTGTCGGCACTGTTTTCTAGACCGGAGCCTCAGGCCACGTGACTCAGGAACAACAAAAGGGTTATGGGCCCACGCTCAGTAGCTCAGCAAACGTGAGGAGCGCAGACGCTCTATCACACCCCCTGGTGCTCCTCTTCGGACCTCCATCCAAGACCTCTCATCAGCCTGACATCGGTTCCATCAGCCCGACATCGGCATCAATAGCAGGTGTAGCAGAACGGCCTCAACAGAAGCAGATCCGCCTCAACCGCAGGTACCATGGCTCCACCTACTATCGAGGAGAAAGGCAAGACTGCCATCGAGGAAGGCTCGTGGACCAGCACACCTGTGGCCACCACTGGAGCTGTGACGTCCACAGTAGAGGCAGGGAGTGGTATTCATGCGCCAATTCGTAAATTTAATGGGACAGCGTTCTCGCTCTGGAAGAGGTAGTTTAAAATCATAGTTGATGACCGTGATCTTCTCCCCTACTTCACAAGGGAGGCTGTCCAACCACTTTCATCCCAAGGAGAGGAGCTTGTAGTGTGGAAGCGGGCCAACAAGAAATGCATGGCCATTCTGGTCTCAGCACAACAGCTGCATCTGCTCTCTCATATCTCCGGCCTCACAAACGCAGCTGAGGCATACAAGAAACTATGCAAGGTCTACCAGAGTGACTCCCTCGCCAACCGTTTGTTCATCCTCCAAAAGTTGCTGAGGATGCAGCTGACTGAAGGCGAGGACGTCCTAAAATTCTTGCAACAGTTTGAGACTCTCCTTCAGCAAGCCAGCAACATGGGCTGGAGCCTTAAAGCCGACAAGCGGGGGATGATTCTCCTCATGGCTCTTCCACCAAGCTGGAGCCCCATGATTATTGTGATTGGTGGCTGGCCAGAGGACCACGTGAAGTACTCCAACATCTCAGAGTACATCCGCAATGAGGCTATGCGGCGTAGCCATAGCGAGGCCAACATTGCAGCCTATGCTAAGGGCGCAGCGGCACTAGCAACTCAGGGCAGCAGCAGGGGGCAGGCGGCAAGGGGAAGGGCATGTTGGAACTTGAGGAGAGAGGGAGCCTTGGAGCAGCGAGCATGTGTGATTGGAAGGGCATCACTTGTGCTGAAGAATGGTTGTTTAATCACTCAAAATGGTGGAGTATATATAGAGCTAGAGCTTGGGCAAGTCAGCCCTCTCACAAGCCACACCACTTAGCCATGGAGGCTAAGCCTCACACACTAGAGTCCATAATCTCACACAAGGGAGGAAATCAGCCTAGCAATCAGGCT
>SZWC01041910.1:0-10721 GCA_023375785.1 Penium margaritaceum
CAGGGAAGGAGGAAGGGGAGGCCCAGCAGCAAAAGAAGCGGGGAATGATGCCGTCGGTGAGGCGGCTGTGAACTGTGGGATCGGATTTTGTTGCTGTGTCATCTGCTGCTGCTGCTGCTGCTGCTGCATTACCTGCTGCTGCTGCTGCTGCTGCTGCTGCTGCTGCTGCTGCAGCAGCAGCTGCTGCTGGTGCTGCTGCTGCTGCTGGTGATGGTGCTGCTGATGCTGCTGCTGCTGCTGCAGCTGGTGGTGCTGCTGCTGCACTGCTTGCTGCTGCGGCGCTTGCTGCATCGGCATCGGCATCGGCATCGGCATTGGCATCGGCATCGGGAGTCGCAACGGCACAGACTGCGCGTGAGGCAAGAACTGAGGGGAGGGAGCAGCTTGAAGAGCTTGCACAGGTTGATGCTGAGGAAAGGAGTTAGGGTGCATGGGAATATACTGCTGCTGCTGCTGCTGCTGCTGCTGCTGCTGCTGCTGCTGCTGCTGCTGCTGCTGCTGCTGCTGCTGCTGCTGTTGCTGCTGCCGTTGCTGCTGCTGCTGCTGTTGGTGATGGTGCTGCTGCTGATGGTGCTGCAGGTGCGGTGGTGGCGGCGGCGGCTGCTGCACAAGCGCACCTTGGAACGAGGGCGGCGGAAAATTAGTGGGAGACGGTACAGGTTGCCCATGCCCTTGCCCATACCCATACCCAAACCCATGCCCATGGCTATGGCCCTGGGCTTGAGCTTGGGCGGCAGGGTGGGGATGAGCAGAAGGGTAAGGATAGGGCGAGGGGGAGGGGACGCCCGGCTGAGGATAGGGTGGAAGGCCCGAGCCGCCGCCGACACCGCCCCCTCCCATCATGCTGCAACTGCTGCTGCTGCTGCTGCTGCGGCTGCTCCTACTGCTGGAGTTGCTCCTGCTGCTGCTGCTGCTGCTGCTGCTGCTGCTGCTGCTGCTGCTGCTGCTGCTGCTGCTGCTGCTGCTGCTGCTGCTGCTGCTGCTGCTGCTGCTGCTCCTGCTGCTGCTGCTGCTGTTGCTGCTGCTGCAGCTGCTCCCGTCGCTGTTAACTGCTGCACCACCTGATGTGCTTGAAGCCCCCCTCTCCCCGGTGCACTCGATTTGATTTTGAAAAGGGAGATCCTTTCTGTCCGAAATCCTTCCGGGCGAACCCCAGAACGAATGCCTGTGCCTCTCTTAGGTTTCCTCCGAAGCTTCGCCGTCCGCCACCTCTCCCTTACGCTGGTTCCGCCTCACCTCCTCCTCGTCAAGCGGCTCTCCGTCTCCCTTCCCTCTCCTCGCCTTCCGTTGCCGCCAAAATTTGCGGAGCGAATGCCGGTGCTTCCCGAAGAAGAGGAAAATTAGAGGGCCATGTCCTTTTCGGGGGGAGTAACGTCTACAGGAAAATCTGACATCGCGCCTCGTTGTGCGCCATAGGTTTTGGGTTGGGCCAAATGACTCTCGTACCCAGAAAACGCAAAGTGTGACTCTCATTGCCCAGCACTGGCGAAACAAATCACCAAAAGCCCAGTCTAAAATCATGCTTGCTCGAGGCATGCGTCGACGGGCGAGAAAGAAGAAAAACCGCATCCTGTCATCCCTCCCACTCAACGATCTGGAGGGAGCACTGACTCTCTTTTTTTTTGGACACGCAAACCCCCCAGTTTGATTTAGGGTTTTGTATGTTTGGCGAGGGCGGAGCCCGCGTCAAACATACGAAATCCTAAATCTGAATGGGGGTTTTTGTGTCGAAAAAACCAAAAAAACACAAAGGGGGCATCGCTCCCTCACGATCGAGCGAAAACGCCCTTCTTTCGTTTTTGAAATTTTTTTGTTCGCGAAACTTGTTCTTTCAACACAAAAACAACAATCAAACCATACCCCGAATTACATTCAAGAATTTACGGCTTTACTTCTGCGCGGGCTCCTGCTGGGCCCCACACTAGCAAGGCCTAGCAGGTTCCCTTTCGACGCATGGGGAATCTCAAGCGGGAGGGCCTGCTAGATGGCCGGTGGCCGGCCAAACGAGCAGCTGGCCACCGGCCGGCCAGCCGCCAGCCGCCGATCGCGGCCTCGGCCCGATCGGCGGCTGAGGCGCCACGAGGGCCTCGAGGGCGAGGCCTCGTGGCCTCGTGCCCTCGGCCCCCCCCTCGCCCTCCTTACAAACAAGCAAGCGAGGACGAGGGATAGGGGGAGCGCGGGTGAGGACGAGAGGACTGGCGCGAAATCGCCAGCGTGCCTCGCACGCGATGATTTCGCGCTAAGACGGCAAAACGTAAATCGAAGTTCGCTTACGACAAACTTCGACATAAAGCAAATGAAATAACTCGCGCGAACACACAACTTCAAGGCAAAAACCCCCGGTTTGGGTCCCAAAACCAGGGGTAAGGTTAAAAACGGAAATCGGCCTCCGGAGACTCGAAATATTCGAGTCTCCCTGCTCTGGGTCGTTGATGACGATTGCCCCTCAATCCTGCAAAGGGGGTAAACCCCTAATGCGGACTGAAAACGTCATTCTGCGAACTCCGACGACGACTTCAGAGCAGGAGCTGGAGACTCGACCCGTTACAATGGTTCTCAAAGCCAGACGACCCCCGCGACCAAGAGTTCGACGGAAACGGCGACTATGACAGATAAAACGCCGCCGGCAGCTGCAAGGAGCAACACAAATGCTTGAAGGGACTACAGCATGCAGGCTTCACCGTTAAGTGCGTCAGGAAGCTAGAGAAGAGCTTTATTTTTTGGGGCTTCTTCTCCACAGTCTGTTCTCCATCCCAGTGGGCTAGGGGAAAAGTTTTGGAACGGGATAGGGAGTACCCACTCTCAAAACGTCTTACTTTTCCTTTCTTCTCAAGGCTCCTCCCGCTCCTCTTCAACCTAAAACTGGGGCAGCGCTTTTCTACAATATCAGAGACTCTCACGGCTTGAGAGGAGAAGAAAAAGAAGAAAAGCACTCCTTGCAGAATTCTTAGAGGCCGCGACATTGCCGAGGAGCACAAGAAAGGTGCCTCCAAGGGGGGGCAAGGTGTGCCAAGAAGACGCAAGAAGAGACCAATAAAGACCAGAAGACACGAGACAAGAAGACAAGAAGACAAGAAGAAAAGTAGTCTTTTTCTTCTTGACTTTGTACTTGCTTATTTTCTTGCTCTTTGTCCTAGTTTTGTGAGCGGTACTCACACTTCTTGTTGTTCCCTTGCATTGCTACTTTCTGTTTTCCTGGATCCTAGTTGCTTCCAAGTGTCGTGAGTTAGGGCTTAGGAGGACTAGTTTCAAAACCCACCACCTTGTGCCGACGTGGCGGCCTAGAAAACTAATTTATAATTGCCTCACCGATCGTGAGAGCAAGGGGTTTGTGGGAGGCGATTCCTCCTTAACGTTGTGGGGTGATACTTACAACGGTCTTCACGTGCTAGTTGCACAGGCGACGAGATGGCAAGTGCCGGACCGTCCAAAACCAACAAGGGAAAGGTGGCGACGGCTTCACCACGAGCTCTCGGCGGACTCCAAGTTTTGGGAGGCGCCACCGCGAGCACGGTTGCCAACCCAAAAGTAACCGTACCACCAAAGGCAACCATTCCGCTGAAAGAAACTGACGCCAACCTCGGCGATACCGAGAAGCGTGCGGAGGCCAAAACGTTGCTCGTCGAGCACGTCGACGCGCACGTGGGCGACCCCCACACGATGGATGATGCGATGGAGGAGGATCTCCCGGAGGAGGACCCCGATGAAGAGCACGACGCCGACGATGGCGAAGGCAACGAGGATCGCGACCATCGCCATCGTCGTGCGACGAACTCGAGCCGATTGCTCGAGAAGGGCAAGGTTCCCGCCGCATCGCCTGAAGTTGCCGTCGGCAGCGAGAATGCCGAGAGCAGCAAGGGCGCTGAAAGCAGCCACACGGGGAGTTCTCGCAAGAACAAGCCGCACGACGTCACCGCGAAGGCAATTTGCGATGACCGTCATAGGCTCGCTAAGTTTGCTGCTTAGGCGGCAGGCCGACTCAAGATCACCACCGACGGTGGAGATACGACACCACTCGGAGGAATGGGGGCGGACCCCTCTTCCTACGATGTGGCCGCAATGGGGCAAGGCAGCGCCCACTCGAGCGTCGTCGCCAATGACAGTCTCCTCCGAAAGGTGGGACTCCTTGGAGGCGTGTACACGAACCGTACCCTCCTGCAATGGGTAAGGCCGCACGGACAACGCGAGGCCTTGGAGGCTATTGCCGATGCTTTGACGACATCAGACCTCAAGTTCGCGTTCGCCAACCTACTGGCCCACGTCGGGCAGAGCATCACGGACCTCGATCGTGATCGCCATCTGCAGCGCCTGGCTGCCCATGAGGCAAGCCGCCGATGCAACGACCTCGACAAGGTGTTGCAGAGCGTGACCCAGGTACGGATGCAGCAGGAAGCGCAGCATGCCGCGGTTATGGATACCACTGTCGGTGGCAGCGACGGCTTGCCTACCTCGACGACTTCGCGGTCGGTCATGAACACGTCCTTCCTCCACAGTGTGCAGATCTTCCGGAAGGGCGTGAAACCGACTGGCTGAATCGCATGGAGCACGTTCTACGCGTCCACAAGGCTCCACTCGGCCAGTGGGGCGACCTTGCCATGACGCGGCTTGAAGACAAACTCTTCAAGTATGTGGTCAAGGAGTGGACTGCGCAGCAGCCGCACCTCGAGTGGCAGCCATGCCGTGGGAGGCCTTCTGCGTGATCATGCAGAAGAAGTGTACCCAACGTGAGGAGGCGCAGCGCGCCTTCCACAAGATCAAGGACTTCAGGTAGCTTGGCAGCTCGCTTGAATCCTACGTGAGCGAGTTCGCCGCACTCGTGGAGGAAACCAAAAGCTTCACCGAGGGCGATGGGACTCAGACCTTCAAGTACCCGGAGTGCATGCTGCTGGAGTACTTGCGTGATGGTCTCATGAGCAAGAAGCTGAAGGACAAGACCACCACGACAGCCACTGGCCAAGCTTGGACAAGCTAGAGGGCGTTACGCGACTACATGAGCAAAGTGTATTCGGCGAACCCGAAGCACTACTCTGATGCACGGCTGAACACGCGTGCACAGCAAGGTTGCGACATGCGCATGGATGCTGCAGGGGCTGGTGGGTCAGCTGGACAGCGAGGTGGGGCCAAGGGCAAGCAGCCTGCAAACCCTCCAGCCAAGAACGCTAGTGGATACAAGGGCCCCAACATTAAGCGCATCCGCGAGACTGACGAGCTGCAGGCGGCGCGTGAGCGTCGCAACGCATCCTTGCGCGAAAGGCTCTGCCACAACTACATGCAGCCTGGCCACTTTAGGGCTCAGTGCCCTCAGGCTGCTGGTGGTGGACAAGCGGCCGCGACGTTAGCTGGAATAGCAGCACCTCGTGGGGATGGTGCAGCAGGAGGCCGCGGACAAGGCCGTGGACAGGGTCGCGGTCGCGGGAATGGGCCCGGTCGTGGTAACGGACAGGGCCGTGGGGCGGGTTTTCCCCACCCTTGAGTGACGTTAGTGGGAACCACTCAGGGGTAAAACTGGATCACGAGTGTGGGTTCATGTTTTCAGATGAGGATGTTAAACAATTTGATTTTTTCACGAGTTCAAATTTCTCTGTTGTTTTCTCTCCTCTTGTTGAACCGCATTCTACACTTGTTGACCGGCATTGCCCACTAAACCTTGCATCTCCGGACGAGATGCATGATCGTACATGCTTAGTGGTGGCGATACCGACCACTGTGCAATCATGTTCGCAGTACCTTTAGTCAACGATTTCGACCCAGTCAAAGATAAAGAGTGGAAGGTGCTGGCTGAATTCACATGTGCCCACAAGATGTGGACTCGAGTGGGTGAATCATGGGAGCTGTGATGCCCGTCGTACAGATTCCGTGTTTATCCTAAACTCGGCTTGCCGTCATCAAGTCTATTCACTTGGAAGAGTGGAGGCAACATGACGATGCAGTTCAAAGGACACCTAGCTCGTACCCCCGTGAATGTACTTGCTGACACTGGAGGAGAATACTCTTTTGTTAGTCTTGGCTTTACCCGAGAGGTTGGCCTGAAGTACGAGCCATCAAATGGTGCAGTTGTTGTCGGTGACAACCGTACGGTACCTGTGATCGGTACTTGTAAAGCAAAAAATTGTATTCAAGGGTACACACAGAGTGTCACGTTGAAGGTACTCAACCTTCTTGACCCGTTTGACGTGGTGCTAGACGATCCTTGGCTTTACGAGAACAAGGCTCTAATGTGCTTTGAATCAAAGTGTTTGATCCTCGGAAAAGGACAGCGCCGCTTTACGTTGATTCCGAGTACGGAATGATCACCGACCTGACTCAAAGTCCATGCCAGCTTGTCTGCGATGCAGGTCAAGAGACGTGTTCGACAAGGTTGTCGATACTTCTTGGCTCTGCTGCAGAAAGTGGAGGACGATATGAAGGAAGACACGCCACAAGAGATAGAATCTCTATTCGTGGAGTTCTTGGATGTATTCCAAGACCCACCGGCTGGGGTTCCACCAGAAAGACACATGGGCCACACGATTCCGCTACAACCGGAGGCGACTCCTCTGTTCAGACCCATGTATCGCCTTAGTCCAGCAGAAAGGCGAGAGGCTGAAAGCCAAATCAAAGAGTACCTTGCAAAAGGGTGGATCAAGCCCAGTAGCTCGCCGTACGGTGCGCCGATCCTTTTTGTGAGCAAAAAGGACGGTGGTTTACGCTTGTGTGTGGATTACCGGGCGTTGAACAGGCTGACGGTGAAAAATCGCTTCCCCTTACCGCGGATTGAGGACCTTTTTGACCAACTCCAAGGCACCAAAGTGTTTTTGTCCTTGGATTTGTCCCAAGGGTACCATCAAATCCGCATCACGGAAGATGACGTGCCCAAAACCGCGTTTCGAACGCACATGGGACACTATCAGTTTCGAGTAATATGCTTTGGGCTTACAAATGCCCCCGCAACCTTCCAAGGGGAAATGAACCGGACGTTCGCCAAGCAACTCGGATAGTTCGTCTTAGTTTACCTGGACGACATCCTGGCTTTCTCCAAATCAATGGAAGAGCACATAGAACATCTACGCAAAGTTCTCGCAATCCTTCGGGAACAGAAGTTCTATGCGAAAGTGAGCAAGTGCAAGTTTTCACAAGATGAGCTCAATTACCTTGGACACATCGTTAGCAAGGACGGCATCCGTGTCGACCCACGAAAGGTCCAAGCCGTTGTAGACTGGCCACGCCCCAAAAATGTTGGGCAGATTCGGTCTTTCCTCGGCCTTGCAAACTGCTTTCGCCGGTTTATGCAAGGGTATTCAATCCTGGTAGCACCGCTAACCAGGCTCACGCGAAAAGACACGCGTTGGGAATGGATATCTGCTTGCTAGAACGCTTTTCTCAAAGTCAAAGAGCTTCTATCCATGGCGCCCATCCTAGCTCTTCAGGATCCATCGCAACCATAGGAGGTTCGATGTGATGCGTCGATAGAAGGACTCGGAGCCGTCCTCATGCAGAACGGTCACCCAGTTGCGTATGAGAGCCAGAAGCTCATCCCCGCGGAAACGCGGTACACGACTGGGGATCAAGAGCTCCTTGCGGTAGAACACGCTTTCAAGATGTGGCGTTGCTACCTCGAGGGTGATGAAGGGGGTGTGACGGTCGTGACCGACCATAATCCATTGGTGTTTTTCCAAACGCAACCGAACCTGTCCAGACGACAGTCGGGTTGGAGCGAATACCTGAGCCGATTCTCGTTCACATGGGAACATCGACCAGGACGCATCAATGTGGCCAATCCACTAAGCCGACAGCCTGTGGAAACTAAAGCAATCACCAAGGTCAATGGGTGTTTTATGGCCATTGCAACAGCAACAGTACAACCACCAGACCCCCCTGCACCCCTGCGGCAACCACCATGAGAGATTATCCATTATAACGGTTTTGTAAACAGGATCCGGATGGGATACTGTGTGGATTCTTGGTTTAAAGACACTTGAAATCTGGACAAGTACGGCTTGGTGGAGGCCGCAGGAATCTTCTGGCACGGAGAACAAGTTGTTGTGCCAAACTCGCGAGACCTTCGAGCAAAGGTTATCTCCCAGTTCCACAATTGCCGGTCGCAGGTCATGTGGGACCCCGAAAGATCAAACAGGCACTCTCAGACCACTATTGGTGGCCAAGATGGAGTGTTGATGTCCGTAAGTATTGCATGACATGCGACCCATGTCTTCAGAATAAGGCTAGTAACAAGAAGCCTGCTGGACTCCTCCAACAGATTCCCATTCCTTGGACTCCATGGGAGTGCGTCAGCATGGACTTCATTAATGGTCTTCCGGACACGACCCATTACCACGATGCAATACTAGTGGTCGTGGATCTTTTGACGAAGATGACACACTTCATTCCTACAATCACTGACGTGAACGCAGAGGAGACCGCTCATCTCTTCTTTGAAGGTATCGTGATGTACCACGGCTTGCCGTTGTGCACTATCTCCGATCGGGATCAAATTTTCACTTGTAAGTTCTGGCAAAAGATGCACGAGTACTTTGGTAGTGAGTCGCAAATGTCGACAGCATTTCACCCTCAAACTGACGGAGAAACAGAGCGCATGAATCGCACTCTGGAGCAGATGATCCACATGTACATGGACCCTGCCATGCATGATTGGGACTAATTCCTAGCACCAACAGAGTTTGCGGTGAACAGCTCGGTGAACGAGTCCACACAGTTCACACCGTTTGTGTTGAACAGTGGTCGGCATCAAGTGGTACCCTCTTCGTTTGTGAAGAGTGGGAGTATAGGAGGGCAAGTTCCTTCCGCTCAAGCCTTTGCCGAGGGCATCAACTCCTTGTTACAGGAGGCAAAGGGTCACCTTCAACTAGCTCGACAGCGACAAAAGGCATATGCCGACAAAGGTCGCCGGGAGGTCTTGTTTGACATTGGTGACAAAGTGCTGCTTAGCACTAAAAACCTTCGGCTGAAGTCGCCAGGGGGAAGAAAACTTCTGCCGAAGTGGATTGGGTCATTTCCCATTGTGGCACGCATCGGGCCAGTGGCATACTGATTGCTACTTCATCCGAGCATGAAGATACATGACGTGTTTCATGTGAGCCTACTGGCTCCATACATGGCAGACGGAACCGTTCAGCCACTGCCAGAATTCGTGCTCCCGACGGCCAATACGAGGCCCTTTGCCTACTCTAGCATCGAGAGCGTACTCTTCGGCCGCGCGTTGTTAGGGAGTACCTCGTTCATTGGGCCGGTTGTGGACCTGAAAATAATTCATGGGAGTCCGAATCTCGGTTGCCCACAAGGGTGGTCAACGAGTACTGGAGCGAGCTTGCAGCTCGCACAGATCAACGCATGGCAGGAGGTACCACCTGAACGCGGAAAAAGTGAACAACATTCCCACATGGCAAAATTCAAGGACAACGACCATAGGAGGTTGGGGACGCCCAACATGGTTGTCGTGCGGACGCTCCAGCCTAAAGGGGGGAGACCGCTAGCTGTTTTGACCTACAAGATGCAGCTTAGGTCCAAGTACCATGCACGTCTTCATGTCTAGCTGGTGATTGAAATTATTAACTTTCTTTCACAATGTTGATGACTCACTGACTGACAATCCTACTTGTTGTTCATGAACCGGGACGGTTCATAATAAGTGGGAAGGAATGTAGCGGGAGGGCCGGTACGGACGTCCCTCCTCGCTGAAGCGAGGGGTGATTGCGCACCACCCCTCGCGTCAGCGAAGGCTGGCCGGTGGCCAGCACTTTGCTGGCCGCCGTCCAGCTCGCTGCCGGCCGGCTAGACGACCGGCGGCCGGCCAAGCAACCGGCCGGCCACTGGCCGGCCAGCCGCCAGCCGCCGATTGCGCCCTCGGCCCGATCGGTGGCTGAGGGGCCACGAGGGCCTCGAGGGCGAGACCTCGTGGCCTCGTGCCCCCGCCCCCCCTCGCCCTCCTTGCAAACAAGCAAGCGAGGACGAGGGATAGGGGGAGCGAGGGTGAGGACGAGAGGACTTGCGCAAAATGGCCAGCGTGACGGCGATTTCACGCCAGGACGACAAAACGTAAATCGAAGTTTGTTTACGACAAACTTTGACATAAAATGAATGATGTCACTCGTGCGAACACACGAGTTCGAGGTAAAACCCCCCGGTTTGGGTCCCAAAACCAGGGATAAGGTTAAAAACGGAAGTGGGCCTCCGGAGACTCAAGATATTCGAGTCTCCCTTCTCTCGGTCATTGTTGACAATTGCCCCTCAGTCTTGCGAAGGGGGTAAACCCCTGACGCGGACTGAGAACGCCATTCAGCGAACTCCGACGACGACTTTAGAGCAGGAGCTGGAAACTCGGCCCGTTACACAAGCTCTTAACAAACATCTCCCTGCTAGTATCACAAACCCTTCAAGGAAGGGGTTTGTTGTAGTAGCTGGGGACGCCGCATACCATGTGTCGTCAGTGCATGGTACGCAACCTCGCCATGTAAGTTTGTCTGTTTTCTTTGTTACTTGCGTGGCAGTAGCGGCCACTGATGGGTACTAAGGGTTTCTTTTGTCGGAAGACGGGTGAATAACTTTTATATTTCCACTATTCGTGCATATGTGACTCGTACCTTTAAGATAAATAGAGATATATATATATGTATATATGTAGAGAGAGAGAGAGAGAGAGAGAGAGAGAGAGAGAGAGAGAGAGAGAGAGAGAGAGAGAGAGAGAGAGAGAGAGAGAGAGAGAGAGAGAGAGAGAGAGAGAGAGA
>SZWC01041911.1:0-10719 GCA_023375785.1 Penium margaritaceum
GATATATCAGCCACATTGCCGATTTTAGAAACTGTATGGAACGGTTTGGTTTAAAGTAGGAGTTTTCCGTATTCTGAATCCATCCACGAAACCCGAAGGGTGGTGGGCACAATCACCGCATGCACTCTCGATTGCGGCGAAGGCTTCCGATCGGAAAACTGCTCATTTCATTCATGACTGCGGCTTCTTGACCGTGTGCGGGTGACTGCTCGCAACGTTGGTAAATTTATTCTGCTATTTGCCGCGGTCAATTACTGTGGGAAAGTGGACGTGAGGAACAATGCGAACACGGAGCAGGATGGGAACTCCATGCGACCACGCAGGCGACAATGGACAACAGGTTTCAGTCCGATTCGGTCATTGGTAGCGTTCAACCATCAATGTTTTTCGTGCTGTCCATGGAGTTTTTCACCCAATTGTTGTGAAGTGTGAAGCTCGGCACTCGAAGTTCAAACGTCCGCATGAGAATCCTAGGACACATCTCTATCCAGCGGGAAGGTCGCATGAAGTGCACCAATAGCTTATAGGCATCGGTCCAAATTTCAACATTGTCACCAAATCAACGTCAGCTCTCAGTGATCGAAAGCTCGATGGTTGTCGGTTTCGCTTGATCCATTTGGACCTGACCGGAAGCACACCAACGGAAATATCGAGCAAACCCTGGGCGCGGCTAGTAAACGCTGGAAATCGTTGTTGGCGTCGAATTTTCGTGATGCGGCTTGATGGTGGAATGGTCTGTTGGAACATCGATGTTCGCACGTGTTTCCGCCAGTTTTGACGTTTTTAACGAAATTTAGTCGTATTTGTATGGTGTGCTGATGCACATGCGCAAAGGAATGCCTTTTGCGCTAGGGGGACATCCTTTGCTACCTCAGATGCTACGGTCGACATGACACCGGTTTAATGACCGCTAAACTGCAGCCGATGGAGCATACCCCCATGGATGGTAGTTCGCCCAAGCAAAGCCCAACAATTGTTAGGCGATTGTTGGAGCGAGCGTGGCTCTTCCAGGCGACAGCATTCGAGAGAGCGAAGGCCCAGCGATGTCCTAATCCACGTCAGGGTACCGCGACCAAGTGTAGAGACGCGTCTTCTAACTATGGCGACTTAAGCCGCGTCAGCAGTCTGAATGGGCTCACGGCCAAGTCCTCGGAGACGTGGATTGGAGCTTTTGTTAGAGAAATCCAACTCCGCAAACCCGGCGAGCAATAGAATAAAAAACAAGGAGAGTTGAACTCGCGAAATTTTTCGACGAAACATTTCAAATCGAAATGTTTCGTCGAAACATGAAAATCGAAATGTTTTCTCGAAACATGAAAATCGAAATGTTTCGTAAAAAAATTTTGATTTTAATTTTTATGGATTAATTCTATGATGTTAATCATAAGCATGTAATTATTATTGCTCTGTAAGAAATGAATGTATGTTTTTCACTTGATTCACCCATTTAGTAATGGTGAAATCCACATATTCTCCATGTTTTAGTACTTAGTGAGGATAGATGAAGAAATCATGTTGAAATATTTCATATTTATATCATTCAATAAAATGAGAGAGAAATCGAATTTGAAAAATCCAAGAACAAATTCGTTCTTTATGTATTCATTCACTATTATTTGGAATTTTTAATTTCATCTTCATTGCAACCTTTGGTAGAATGTATTTATATTCTTTGAGTTAAAACTGATCTCATGAATTCCATCCTTGTGTCTATGTTAAAGGAAAATCTAATCTATTCGAACTATGCATGATGTTCCAAAATTATGATTAACGTTGTTATGCATTGAATTTGTTCAATTTATAATATTATATTTACCAATTGCTTTGATTCAAATGTACCTTTTTCTTGTTTTCGATCGTTTTGCTTCAAATTTAGATATGTGTTTCGCTAAATTGCTGGTCTTGTCGTTTTTTCAAATGCTATTCTGGACCTCAGTTGTAAGGCCGCCTGGCGCGGCTTCTTTTGTTGCTTTCTGACCGTTGAACGGCAGTTCGTAGCTATGTTCTTTTTTTCGTAGAGGGTATTCTTTGAGACGAGAACTCTATTGCAAACTTTCAGGTTCGCGAGTTCAACTCTCCTTGTTTTTATTCTATTGCTCGCCGGGTCTGCGGAGTTGGATTTCTCTAGCAAAAGCTCCAATCCACGTCTCCGAGGACTTGGCCGTGAGCCCATTCCGACTGCTGACGCGGCTTAAGTCGCCATAGTTAGAAGACGTGTCTCTACACTTGGTCGTGGTAACCTGACGCGGATTAGGACTTCGCTGGCGAAGGCCACCCGCCCATCCGAAAACGCGACCCGGCCCCCGCCACTCAACCCCTTAACCCTATCTGGCCCATGGCGTCAGCGGTTGTCACTTCCACAGGATGGAGGAAGCCTTCTGCCATCCCTCCCGCCATCTCCTCTGCTCGCTGCCTGAAGTAGTGGCCACGATGTGCTCAGGCGACCGAATCTGAATTGAAAATTTGTCACGGAAACAACTAAAACAAAACAATCGAGACCTCAACGACAGATTCCAACAGAATGATGGCGGAAGATGGTGCGCAGCTTCCGATTTCGCTGGAAATCGTTGTTGGCGTCGATTTCCAGCGTTTACCAGCCGCGCCCCCTGTATCCGGTAACGCTCCACCATCGAATTTGACCACTACCAGCCCCACCCAACACAGGTCAGGAGAAACGTTAAGTATCAGAGTCTCACCGCAGGTGCTGACTGTTGGCATCGATCGGTGGAGCAGGCGTCGTATCTTGCCATGCAAGATCCTGGACTTCGTAAACAACTTGTGAATACGTCAGATGCGAGGGTTGAATGCTGCGGTGGATAAAACAGATTCGTTCGAGTGGTACAAAGCAAACATCAGTCATCAAATCTTGTGTGCTGTCAGGCATCGAGCCCTTGAAATCTAGTAATGTGGCTACGCTTGTGCGAAACCGGCCAAAGACGCTGCAACCGAACAGGCAGCAAAAGCGTTGATACGAAAATAGACAAAATTACGAGGTACCTCTTAGCAAAACAAACGAAGATCCGTCTGCCGTCCCTTTCTGAATTATTTGGAAAAAAACAACACCACAAAGATTCTGAATCTTGTGTCAGATATGCTTGCATCAGCCATTTGCAACCATCTCACAAATTTTCAATCTCAAGTCAGGAAAACAAGAAAGACCACTGTGTCTGTGATATATGTACATTATTTCCACCGACCCCTTATCAATTGATATACATAATTAAGAAATTATGATGACATAATGAATATTCAACAATAGAGAATAAATTTTAGAAAAAAACATTATTTCTCTGAAAAAAATTCAGTTTATGTATAAAATAACAAAATTTCAAGAGATCATCTCCATGGCATAAGACGTAGAAGCGAATTAAAAAAATTGATGTATGATCAGTTTCCAAGCATTCTTGACGTGTCCAAGCATGCATACTAAAGCATGATAACTCCTTATAAATAATAAAAACAATGCTTAATAAAACAAGTAATTTTCACAACTAGTTTCACAACGGTGAGTATTGAACTTAGCCAATGATGTGAGACGACTACACATCGATAATTTACAAGAAGTCCAACACAACACATCTTTTTCTCTAATTTTCTCTCAATTTAGGATGTAGCCTATCACAACCATGCGTCCCATTGAAGATGAGAAAAGTTCAATGAGAATATTGTATGTTACAAAATATTGTAAAATGTTTGTAATGGAAAGAAAATGATTCTCAAAAGTGTGTTCTAGATGAAACATCTTCAAAAACTTGAACTTGTCCGTCATAGACACTTTGAGAATAAGAAAATAAAATATTTCATCACATAAATTTGACTAATTGCACCTTTTATTAAAAATATTCCACTAAAAAATACAAAATATAATAAAGAAAACACATTTTCAGGCCTACTTAACACCATAAGTCAAGGCCAATCTTTCAAACCTAGAACAACTGAGAATAAATTCATTATAAAAATAAAAAACAAACTAATAAAAATCCTGCGAGATATTTTGTATGAAATTAACCACCAAAATTATGAAAAATAAAGCATGATGTGATAGGAAGGTGCCAGAATTAAACATAACGATGTTCTTAAAAAAATAGTAACATAATTAAGAAATTAACTTTTGTCCTACATCATTTCCCTCAATCTCAAAGATGAAAGAAAAATGTGTCAGATTCAAAAGTATTTCACATGGTAAAACGTCATGGTCTCTTTATTTCAACCAATAATGGTCCACCATTACTAAAACTATATGAGATCAAACTTGATGATACAAGAAAGAAAGAAACAATTCAGATCCACTTGAGCGTCTTACGTGCACTTTGTCTGGTTTGCCACGCTTTGTGGCAATCCACATGAGTAGTGCTACACGACCCAATAATGGTTATGGGTTAGGCGTCACACTTTGCTCTCATTCTTTTAAAAACATTCTACATTTTCTTCATGATCTTTGCTGTTGCCTGACTACCCTTCCCTCCATCCCCCCTCACAACTCTAGAGAGCGCTCCCCTTAAAAGCTCTTGAGATCCCTCCCCCCTCATGGAGTCTAGAGCCAAATTTAGCCGGACAATTAACTTTAACCTCTTCCCTCACAAGAACGAAGAACCACCCGGATCCCATTGGTTGCGAAGTGTCAAACAGAAACAAACTTATCTTGCCTTGCACTGCCGCTCTCCTCCGCTCTCCTCCGTCCTCCCTCCTACGGCTGCCCCCTCCACTAATCTTCTTCAACATGGCATCAAGTCTTTTAATGGGTCTAAGGGCTTTGCTACTCAAGATTATCCTCTTGGAGTCCCCATAACCGGCGACATACACCATACTGTTGCCAAGGCAACCACCATCGATGTTGTCATTGCCAATGGCCTCATGGCCATCGTTGTCGACACCGTGTGCTACACTCATTTGCCCATGCTCTTCTTTCCATTCTCTCGAAGATGCCATCGTCATCCTTCTTATTTAGGTGTCTTCGGCCCATCTAAGTCGTCCACCTCCTCACCCTGCCACGTTTGTCCCTCTCCGTCCCTGGCCCGTTCCTCGCTCTTTGCTTCCGCAATAAAATCTTGACCCTCACCCCCAACCCTTGGCTCTATGGCTTTGGCCTTTGGCTCGACCCTTGACGCTTAGCTCTCAGCCCCTTACTATTGGTTAATGGACTCTTCGCTGGAGGTTGTGTGCTCTAGGCTCTGAGATCAGATCCCTATGGCTTACGTTATGAGATTTATGCTTGTACTCTTCGGCTCGAGGAATTGAAGTCTGTAGCTCTGACACTCAACACTCTTGAAATTTGTCCTTTGACCCCCCTTGCTTATTGTGGCCTCTAACCAACTCCTCCGCATCCCCTTTTCTTACTCGAATCTTTGTACATGGGGTTGTGTATCCCAAAAAGGTGTGTTGGCCTTTGCAACCTCTTTGCACTACCCTTATGATGTTCGAGGACCCTCCTTGTTACCCTACTACCACATGAATTCCAGTGTAAATAAGTATTTTTCCCTTCAAATTTAGTTAATTGTGTGTACATATTTTGTGCGCATTAATGATTCTCAGTCTATTTCACTTTTCAAACCATGAGAGTGACTGATGTTTACATACAAAGACCTAGTTTGAGTCTAAAGTTAAGGTCACATCTTGCCGCTTCATGAATTCCTTACAAAGTGTCATCGTGCGTGTGTCTTTGCCCAATCACAGCTAGAAGGAGAGATTGGGGGGGGAGGGGGTTTGGGTCCCGCACCAAGAGGTGGGTCCACATACAAATTACGACAGAGAGAGTGTGAGGGAGACAGTCAAAGAGTGAAATGGTACATTGATCAATAGAACATGTGATATAGAAACTAGACACTCACATGATCCTCCTTGTACCCATGCTAATATGACGTGGTCATGTACATGAGAACGTCCTTTCCAGCAACACGTTGGAATTCAACGTCAAAGCACTTGTGGCACCCTCCCTCGCGCCATGAGTTCTTCCCGATTTTTGGGTTCTTGCGTAGATGCCCCCATCCATTTAGCATTCATTCTACAGTTACATCTTTTGATGTGACGCATGCTAAGGTTGGCATGTGTTGAATCCTGAAGCTGCTCCCCCATCCACGATGCATGGCTCGCACTGCTACTAGAATTCGTTTAGCAAATTCTATATAGGTGATGTGCCGCATCGCCATGCCCACTTCAGTTTGTTGGCGATAAACGTATGGCACCAACTGCGACGAAATTGCTCCACACATGGCCTGCCATAAAGCTTAGCAACATCGCGCTCCTTGAGGATTGCATGGAAATTCCTCTTGATTGAAGCACTACAAAGAGGCACGCCCCTATCCCTCATAGGCTTAAGTGATCGCAACAACTGGGGTTTGAGGGCAGGGTGATCAAAGAAAATCCCCTCTCCCTTGACACCCCTAAGCGCGCGATGATTTCCCTTTGGTCATGTCCCTCGGCACGTCGCCGCCCACGGCCAGCACTAGTGCATAACACGGCTTGAACACTCTACCGCATGGATTAAACCAACCTTTGATGGTGGAGTATGAAAGACGTTTGTAGATGGATGGGGTGCTGGGGGTGTGCTAAGTGTGATGCCGAAAAGCGATGGCTTTTTTTATGCTATCGTCGTGACGCATGATGGCGGCGTGGATGATCGGCACATGGTCGAGATAGAACTAGTCAATGTAGGACCCGCTCTTCTTTGTGATGCATGCTAGCTGGGACTTACCAGACAGCAGCTCCGCAGATTTGTCTTCATCTGCCTTAGCATTGAGCCCGTCAGCATCTAGCCGAGCCAGTAGGACAGCCTCAACCTGCTTCCCATCTGCCTCGCATGCCTTAAGCTTGTCTTCTTATATGATAGCCAGAAAGGCTATGTCAATGTCGTCCACAAGGGCTACATGGACGTCTTCGTCTATGACATGACCGCTACCTTCGTCATCAAGAGTGCCAACCGTCCTGGGGGGAGAAGCTACGCAGTCGTCTTCCCAGTCGATAGAGTCTTCCAAAAGCACCACACGATGGTGTTTGCGCGGGAGTGTCTCGTGGATGGAGTGGTCTACATACACGTCCTCCTCGTTCTTAGCAAGAGGAACCGTAGAGGATGACGGACTGACGGACGACAGAAGTATGAGAGGTGTTTTTTATGGAAGTTCAAGGCCTTCCCGAGGAGGAAGGGCAAGCTTCGGAGCGGTGAGAGCGCGAGCAACGTTCTCCACATGCTGCTTGCGATGCACTTTGTCTAAGAAATGAGTGAGACGAGACATGGTGCGAGGATTGGTTACGACACTAAGAAATCGATAGTGACTTGCCACTTGTACTCAGAAGGTATTCACATTGGTGTGCGATGCGACTTAGCAACATGCCTCACAAAGAGGAAACATGTGGCCCACAATCGTTTGGTTTCACCAGGGCGTAGTGATCGAGCACGAATTTTTATGAGGAATTGACTGTTTAGTGGAAAGGCCTGACATGTGCCAACAACGTTGCAACGTTGCCCTCCAAAAATTTCACATGGAAGGTGATCCCGGTGTCAATAAATTCACAACACAACAAAATCACATACACGATCCACACTTGTTTGTTTGATTAATGTGCAAATCATAAAAGAAATAAAAAACAAACACCGTGTGTAGGGAAAAACATTTAAAAGCACAAAATCACGTGGAAATAGGTTACACTATAATTATTATAATAAAACTTTTGGGTGAAATAATCCTTTGGAATGGTGAAATTCTATTCTGCAAAAAAAATTTCTTATTCATATAAAAATTAATTAATTCTTAAAATTTAAAATAATAATCCATAAATGAAATTTTCATAAATTGTGTTTTCGAAATTCAGTTCAGGTATCATTTTAGTTATTTTGTGATGGAGAGAAAAATATAGGAGAATCCATTTGAAAAATATATAGAAGTTTAATAGAAAATATTTCTTACTTTATATAATTTCAATCAAAACTAGATATTAATTTCGTATTAGTATTTAATAATTTACAATTTTCATTTAATTTTGTCATAACAAATATGTTAAAAACAAATTATTAATTATTTTTGAACGTTTTCCTTTGTATAAGTATAGAAAATAATTAATGGAAATAATCTCAAATTTTACGAATATAGATTCAATTGAAATCGAAATTCTATAATGAAATTTCATTTTTTGAATTGGTTTTTATTTTTTATTATGTATGTTGTCATTTGAAATACGTAACACATTCATGAGAACTAAGTTTCATTACAAATGTTTGTTTTTCAAATGAGATGAGGCGAATGCTCAGAAATGATTATGAATCATCATAAAAACATTGATTTGAATGTTACGGAAATAATTATTTAAGGTTGCTTGAATTTTCGTAATAAAACAATTTTCGTGCTACTTTTTAATTATTTTTCTTAAACCGATTATCCATTACAATATTTTGAAAAAAAATCGTAAAAATGATATGACTAAAATCATTTCAATAAATGTATTTTTTTACAACATGAGCATTATAATTTTAAATATGAAACTAATACTGAATATTATTTAAATCTTCAATGTTAAGTTATATATATTTATTTGTAATTTGGTTGTTTTTTCGTAATGTTCATGAAGATATGCGGATTGTATATGTTTTTCTTTTACATTCGTGACTTCACAGACCCCTTTTGGAGCTTAGAGATTGGTTAAACTCTCGTATGGCCATTTTGTTTCAGGTGACATTTGCGGTCGGCTATCGGAGCGCTGAAACTTGTCTAAGCATTTCAAATAACTTCTCCCGGGTTTTACGGGCTGGAGTCTTTTTGAGGCATTCTACTTACAGGCATTAATTTGCGAAGTCATGCGAGCTGAAGCAATGGACCCTAAAGATGTGTTGTCTCTCACATCCAGAGCGAGGAGTTGCAATAGCGACGCCAGGACGGTTTCGGTGATCGCTTTGCGGGTTTTCCACCCTGGGAAGCCTTTATTTTCTGACTGTGGGCCATGCTTCCGTCCAGCTGTCGAACGCACTGATACTTTATGTTCTGCACTCCATGAATTGTCTCTCTCTGCATATTTCCGCGTTATTTTTCATTCCGAGTTCTGTCACCTCTTACAGTCGTTTGTACGGAAAGTGAGAAGCAGAACTGTAGTTCGCCGCATGAATATGTTGCCAGCTCTCGGAGCAGTTCAGAGTAACAATATATTTTTGGGAAAACCGACGTGTTTCTGTCGGGCCATACTCTCCTGAAATCAAGTCTGATGAGACAACGCCGATAAAGCTTTTGACAGGTGCGAGATGTTTCGAAGAGAGAACATTGCGATTCCTCCAGACCTCCGAGGTGCCGTTACCGCTGCGTCGAGAAGGAGCCCGATAAAAAAAGCGAACAGTTGCCGTATGTTCCTTCACGTCATGCAAGAAACATTCCAACTTTTGTCATTTTTTAGCTAAATCCAGGTATATTGCATAAATGCCTTCAGTCCACGGTTCGATGGAGGACGACGAGTCACGTTTGGTATATCGCTTTGCGCTCCGGAGAACACGGCTTTAAAACGAGGATGTGATTAAAGAGGTTTTTTCCGATCCCATAGAAAGGAGCGTGTCGACTGCCATCGATGAGGAATCCAAAGTCGCTGGCAAGGAACTTGTTCGGTTGTTATTCTCAGTACGCCATTTCAACGACCACGGGAGGCAACCACCACGCATAGGCTCGACAATCGGCCAAGACAAATGCTGCGGGCCTATTGACCAAAAACGACAAAAAGGCAAGCTATTGTGTGAAGACATAAATGGTGCGACCTCATCCTTTGCAGCGTCGACGCTCTGTGGAACGCACCAATAGGTAAGGCGAACAGTAAACATGAGAGTAAAATCTCCAGATAACGATGTTCTAGCCTTGGAATCATGTATCACGTGCCGGAGTCAAGAGCATTCATAAAAAAAAAATCATACTTGAAGAACTTGGGAAAAACATAAAAAAACCTTTATATGACAATGGTGACCCTTTCGATGATCCTTCCAGAAATGGCTACAGCTCGGGTTTGACATCCATACTAGCGGAAAATTATAGCCAACAACAAAACTGGCCTTGATAGAAGCGGTTTGAAAGTTGCCATGCAGTACTAGCACACATCGGACGGAATTTGGAAGATTCATTCAATAATGGCCACAACGGCGGCCGAACAAATACGGAAATATTAAAAACATAATCTCATAGTATTGGAAGGTCAATAAGGGCATTCAAATTTCACTCTTTTCTAAGGTGTACTTCAAGGAAGGGAATACAACCGTTTCACAAACATTATTTAGGTATCATTGTTGAAAAACTCAAACCATCCTACGGAATACATTTCTCAATTCACATGGATTGTCATTTAACCTAGATTCTACAATATGAAGAGTGTTCTTAAAATTTTATTCTAGAAAGGTATCAAAAGAACACATGAAATTGAAAACTTTTGAAATAATCAATTCATGAGTATTATCCAGATAAAAATATTAGAATATTGATTGGAATATAGGTAAATAGAAAATTTTAAAACCAATTTGACGCCCTTTAATTTATAGTTATTCTAAAATTTTGCTAGAAATCATTGAAGACACACCAAACACACGAATAAATATAGATGGATTATTAAAAATAAAAATATATGTTAATAAAAATACATATATCTATATATCTATATCTATATGTATATCTATATCTATATCTATATCTATATCTATATCTATATCTATATCTATATCTATATCTATATCTATATCTATATCTATATCTATATCTATATCTATAT
>SZWC01041913.1:0-10719 GCA_023375785.1 Penium margaritaceum
ATATGGATATGGATATGGATATGGATATGGATATGGATATGGATATGGATATGGATATGGATATGGATACGGATATGGCCATGGATATGGATGTAGACTTTGATTCAGATGAACGCGTACATATAGTAATGGGTGTATGTAACACGGTTGGTGAAAGAGGTGCAAGCCTCTTTGGGTGTGTGTCCCTCTGGGATCTGGTTGCTCGTGGTCATTGCACAGGCTGGTCATGGAGATTAACTGCACCGCAAAGTGTTGTCTCTTACAAATGACTCCTCTTACAAATATGTCTCGACCGCAGTCGGGGCACGGAGTTCATTCGCATCGTAGGATAACCCAAGGCGGAGGATGGAGGATGTAATGGTATCCGTCCATTTTATCGGTGGGTTGAAGCGGCTAGCTTACATAAAATTCTCTCATTGATTCAACCTACAAAAACACATTGTATTGTCCACGTGGAGACCCTATGGTTTTGGCGTGGTTGAGGATGAAGAGGTGGTGGAAAAATATATTCGCACACGCGAGGGTATATTGCGAGCCCTCGACACCTTCTTGACCAATTGTGTGTCCAACAAGTTTATTAGAACGTGTTTGCCACGCCACCATGTGGAGGTGGCACTCGACGGGGTGGTCACATCGGAACGCCTGTTGGTGGACCATCGCAAGCCCCACCTTGCCATGTCGTGGGACCTCGTAAGTGGCCCCTTGATGGATGGAGGTCCTTGCAACATCGCATTGGGTCATGCGACAGTGTGGGCCTCATGGACCCCGTTGCGACTACTTATCATGGGCTCGCGTTCCGTCATTTGAGGTCGCGAGGCCTCGGGTGGTGATTCTTCCTTCTTGCACGATGATACCGGATAGTGTTTGCAACACTATCCGGTACCCTCGTGCAAGAAGGAAGAATCTACAAAGCTTCCTCTTTGCATTTCTTGTCGGCGAGGAGTCCTCCTTGCTGTCCAATCACCAGGATATGGTGAATGATCTCCTTTCTCTCTAGGTAGGACACAGCTGATCATTACGAATGATGGTACCGTTTATGTCACATAACAAGCTGCCATAAATTACGTCATGTTTGTTACGTTCCTCCTCCATTACTATGGACTGTCCATGGTTCAAGAGGGTCGAGATTATATGTTGGTGGAATGAAGCATGCTTTGTTTGTCAATAATTTGAATTTTTAGGTGCATCCATTGGATCATGTGCCATTCCTGGGGAAAGAAAACTCAAAATGTTGAGACTGACCTCATTCACAAGCACACAATCATACGCACAGCAGCCATGTTCACATAAAATGTTTCCACGGTAACGCCTCCTCCTCCTCTTGCGAGGAGCATCCTTGTGATCATTGGCCTGGGCCTGGGTGTGAGATAACTGTTGTTGTGCTCTTGTCTATACTCGGACAGGAGCATATTCCCTGTACGGGGATTGTGTCGGGGTGGTACCTCCAAGGGCACAAGTGCAAAAGCAAACAACCTGGTCTTGCCAACAGTCCTCGATCATGGCGGCCGGGACAAGACCCTCGGGCTTCCAACTGTTGTGTTCATGTCCACAACTGGCCCAGCTGACAAGGTATTCCTTCACAACACATTTACTGTGTATACATTCACGGTGTTGGAGGAGCCCATGTACCCCATATTTGCCGTTACTTGCGAGCATATTGTAGGCAGTGTCTGAACCATCCCTGGTGCTACATAAGGTACAAGAAGACTGGCATCAAACATGTTATGGACCTTCATGGCTTCTGGAAGAGCAAGGAGCTAAGCAACCTCACCAATCTTGTGAGTGACCTTGAATGGTCCACCCCACTTATGGAGGATCCTACTTGCTCCAGGCGTCCTGAGACGCATGTTCCGTGCACTAAAAGGCACCTAATTGGTGATGGAAATTGTGACATCATGACGACCAATATCCACATTGGCCATTTGATACTGCTTTGATGCATGGAGATATTCACGTGCTTCACAACAAAGAGTGTCCATACAATTGACGGAGGCTTGGGTGGAGGATACCCAATTCTTGCCGCCCTGTATCTCACCAGCGAGATGGGTACCATCAGATGTCGGCTGTATTTCAGAAATAACAGTGTGGATTCATGAACAACATTGTGAACAAACTCTGCTAGACCAAGAAACTCATCATAGTCATCCATCAAACGATCCACCTACATCCAAAGCATCTGCATCAGAGTTTGGTTCATCTGTTCAGCGAGTCCATCTATTCATAAATGAAAAGTAGTGGGTATTTTTGGAGGGTGTCAAAGATTTCATCGAGGGCTTGCTAGAAGTAAACCTACAGCTTTTACTTCTTGACAGAGACAATGCATAACGGTAGTGCATGCTATTAAACAACAGGGTCCAAAAAGGTGAGTGTCACTTCCTCAATAGTGGTATGTGTGGTTGTGGACATGACGTATGACATCTTGATTAAGAATGCGACCACCTTGAGGATAGCATCATGGCCAAGAGGCGTCTCGGGTAGGCAAGTGATGAAATCCATGCTCACTTGTTCTCGAGAGGAGTAAGGCACTGGGAGGGGCTTCGGCACTCCTAGCGCCTTTTTGCTTGACTCATCGCGGATGCGGAAGTCACGTACTAGGATGTACTTACATTCATTATGCGACCATCTAGGCCATGAATAACACTCTAAAAGAGATTTTCCAGAATTTTCTGCATGAGGGTGGCCAGCTAGTGCTTGGTTATGGCATTCAAGAAGGATATCATGCCACAACTTTCCAAAGTTGGGCTCAACCACCAAGTTTCCCTGCCAGTAGAGACCGGAGGCTTCCACCAAGACATACCGGTCAACGTTACCCTGGTCAAATCATGGGTCATCAAAGTCTCCCATGCGTATACGTTATACGAAGGATGTAAGATGCGCTACTGGTTTTTGTGGTTGGCGTACGAGGTTATCAGGCATGGGCACATCTTGTTTGTGTGTGTCTTTTCTTGCAAAGAGCCCACGTTTGGAGTGTGGTGAGAACCATGTTGACCGGGCTGCGACTCAATGGGTCTACCACATTGGTATGACCAAGTAGATATTCCCATTGAAAGTGGAATCTGCTAAAGTACTTGCTCTGTTGAGCTCATCACCGAGAATGGCTACATTGAGACTGAAAGAATATTAGGGGGTTATTGTCTGTAACTACCACAAATCGACCCTTGGTACCTTCTAGGTAGTAACACCAAACCTTCAAGGCATACACTACTACAAGTAACTCGTGATCACTTGTGTAGCAAGTCTCAGCACCTGAGAGTTTGCAGCTCTTATATGCAACCGGTAGGCCTTCTTGCGTATGGACAGTCCATATCCCGATGATAGACCCATCATAGAGCACCTCGTATGATTTTTAAGGATTCACAAGTTCAAGCACATGTGCATATGTCAGCATGTCCTTGACACATGAGAATGCATACTCACACATATCGGATCATGTATATTTTATGTCTTTGCGTGTAAGAGTTATGAGTGGGACGACAAGGCATGAAGTGACCGAAGTAATATTCCAAGCCTAGAAAGGCTTGTACTTGGTCCACAACAGCTTGCACTTTGTGGGTATCTACTCGGATTCCTTTGTTGCCAAAGATGAAGTCCAAGTACTACAGCACAGGATGTGTCAAGGCACACTCATCCATCTCGGCAAAGAACTTCTCCTCTCCCTCCTCCTCCTCCTCCGTTCGGAGGATCTCGAGCATGGTACACAGATATTTTATATGCTCCTCGTAGCTCTTAGAGAACAATAGGATATCATCAAGGTACACCAAGACGGTTTTACCCAACGAGTAATGGATGGTATGGTCTAATGTGGCTTGAAACACTGTTGAGGCGTTGGTAAGACCAAAGCTCAGTACTTGAAATAGGTAGTGACCCAGATACTTGTGAAATACAATTTTGGAAACATCTTCTTCTTTTTTGACGAAAAAAAAAGCCAGATCAAGGGAAGAGAAGACAGTTGCACATTTAAGTTCAACAAAGAGATCCTCAGCCTTGAAAATGGATAACGGTTTCTAGTCGTCAAGCTGTTCGACGCAAGGCAGTCAACCCACATGTGGAAACCTCTAACCTTCTTTCCATTTAAGAAATACGATGGGAGTTCCAAATGGAGAGCTGCTTGGTTTAATCCATCCCTTAGCCAATTATTCCTTGGTTTTTCGTTCAGTTTCTTCACGCTGACCTTACTCCAAGCTCGAGAGGGGTTGTGTGACCAGCATTCCGTTCTGGCGGCAAGCCACCCGGTAGTGGGCCGAAAATGACAGAAAACTCTTCAAGGGGAGAGCTGACATCACTCAAGCACAATGGTGGAACATTATCATCAACTTTACGAAGTCACGCTAGGAACACATTGTGCCTTAACAAAAATATCGCTTGACTTAATGTGTTGTAATGACGGATCATTCAATCTTGAAAGAGGATCGCGAGTGATCCATCGGCAAAGACGTGATGGAATGCTTGTCTTTTTTTATAGTGCGAGTCTTTGTGACCTACCTCATGTTTACCTGGTGCTCGTTAAGCGAATAATCACCCAAACCAATGTAAAATTTATCTCTCAAGGCAAGGACTGTGAGATTGGCATGAGAGCTCCTCCCTTGAGCCTTTCTCGACATGTACCGACTAATCGACCTCTTATTCATCACCCATAGTGATGTTTCCCTCGTATGACATTTATTTTAATCCTAGTTGTTGTACGCAAGACGGACTGATGAATTCGTCATCAAAAGCTCTGTCAACTAGGACTTGCGAATTGTGTTGTCATCTAAGCATACGAGGAGTATACGAATAAGCGTTTTGGAGGCTTTTCCTACAAGTGGCACGTGTAGAGATTCTCTGTGCTACAAAGCATATTGACAAAGTCACACACTTGCTCCACACATGGTGTCCTTTGTTTATTCTACACAGGATTTTCCATCTATTCGAGAGTTCTTTCTTGAGACCCACAAAGATTAGAACTACAACAGTCACTTGGGTGGGTGAGTTCACCTTGTAGGCTACATTTTTCAACTCAAGTACTTTGTTTTCCCTCTCCCTATATGATTACGATCCAACAAGTTTGATTATGTAAGCATTCATCATCGATGTGATGTAAGAGTGGACAATGGAAAGAGAGAAATACGTAGTTGTTGCTCATGGGGAAGTATAAAACAACGAAAAACAAAGCCCCCGTTAGACGTTCCAACCACTTGACATCATCAATTGTGAACATGGAAGCGTGTTCAACATCCAAGTGTCCCTCAGCCATAGCCCTTGGTGGTTATCCACTACCCGTCACGAGGGTATTCCAAAGCCAATCCCATGGCCTATTGGTGCATGACCACCATTGGCGCCCTATACATTATGGTGATTCCCTTGTCCCTCATTCACTTGTCTTGCCGTCCGCACACTCCTCATCGTTGTCCTGCGACTTTGCGATCTATGGTTACCCGAATCGTGCCAAGGGAGCTTATGCTCACCACATTGGGGAGAGTTGTGGCACTTGTTGTTTCCATGTTGTTCATGCTGGTTGCAACGTGTGTTCACTCCATACCCGGCCGGCATGGAGTTTTACTTCATGAGGACGAATTAACGCAGCTCACTATAATTGGTCCAAGGCTTGCCTTGGAGATCCAACGTACAAGCACGAGCGATGGATTCATTTTGAAGGCCAATGGTAAGCCGTTCTATAATTTCCCATATATGATGGTGATCTTAATCAGTGATGTTGTCCAGTGTTGTGTCCCAATCCTGGTGGTATTCTACACGGTTGCAGTCATCTTGATGGATATTTTCTAGTTGCTTGGACACCAGCTGGGAGACGGACTCCTTACGATACAAATCCATTAGGATCTTGCGTGGGTCTTCCCAGTGCGGTCTGGGGGCCGACTGAGGTATTTCTACGTATAGCACGTTTAGCGCATTTGTCATTGACGAAAGTGCTATACTTTCAAGGCTAGCTAGCTTGACTGTGCTCCAATCTCATTGCTTGATGTTATGGAGTGCAAGAAAGAGTTTCATGTATGGCTTCCAAGTGGCCAAGTCCATGTGCTTGGATAAAAACTTGGAATATTTATGCAAGACCTTCAAAGGCTTGGAGATTATAGCGTCCAATGCTGTATCATCATCCTCAAGGTGTTTCTCACTTATTACTTTCTCATTACGATGAAGATGGCGAGAGCCTCTAAGGCCTGTGAACTGGTCATCATGGGTTCAACCCATCAGGTCGTGAGCATCATCATGTGATGGATGCTTAGCTTTGTTAACCTGGGATCGGTGGACGGGATCAGGCTTGTCGACCATGGCCACTAGCCACCAACGTACCCATGATGTTCAACATTGTTGAATGCACCAAGGTGAAGAGTTAGGGGCCAGTACGGTCTTGGTGAGCTGTTCGTGCTCAAATGCATCGAGTATATGCTTGAATGACTTGGCGTCTTATCAAATGTTCAGTGAATTTGTCCTGTTGGCTTAATCCTTTTACAATCCCTAGCATTCCTTGGACACAGTGGTCGTTTTGGCAGCAGTAGCAGATGTCTATGCTCTTCCAGGTGTTCCTTGATCAAGGCAAGCCATGGGACCATCCTGGGGTTTTGGGATTGGTACACGTGCCAAGGCATGGAGCGTGTTCCTCCCATCACCATCTACTGGTATGCCATATGGGTTAGCACTGCGATATGTGTGTCTAGAGGGTGGTTTTGGACCACCATTCCCCTTTATTAAGGCTGAAGGCCTAGCACCTTCTGTTGTATGAAAGTCAAAGATTTGTAAGGTCCAAGAGGTGTTTGATTGTGGCCAAGGTGGAAGCATTTATGCTCTTGAAATGGTCATTATCCTCTTTGCCTTGGGCTTCCAAGGAGATGCAATCGTCAATTGCTCCAGTGTCATTGTCTTCGCTTCCGTAACAATAGGGTCTGCACCCATCACATCTACTTTATCGGTAGTGCTGGCAAGGCCCTCGGCCTTATCGCCAATGCGTGCAACTGACAACATCCTCTTAATTCATATGTTTTCCTTCATGGTATCCTTGGTGACATGGCTTCAATATGATGCCATTTTTGCGAATGGAGCGTATGTGGCATGGCCGATGCCCATCGTACAAGTGCTCTTCATCGGTGATATCATGCGGGAAGTACAATTGTCGAATACGCTTAGGCCACTTTCCTTTGTTGGAGTTTATATAGGGCCTCTTGTTGCCACGAACATGGAAAGACCACCTCCCGTTGTGACTAGTGGAGAGGGGTAAGGGAGGAAAATGAAGGAAAAAGGGGAAAACAGATGATTGAGACTATAGTGACAAGTGTTGAATGCACCATCAACCTCTTTGAGTTGTTTCAAACACTCCTGGCTAAGGTGAACAAAAAGGAATTGTTTCTTGCAATTTCCACCTCCTATACAAAGGAGCGTGTTCAAATACCCCCCCCTTTCACCGTACACTTGTGATTTGATGTTCAAAACAAAGGAAAAGCATGATACCATGCAATTTTTTGGATAGCACTTTCCATGTATTGTGGATAAGAAGAATATTGTTTTGACTAAAACAACAAGAAACAACCCGTTTTTGCAAGTTTCGGTTCCCATGCTATAGCTGCAAAGAGAGGCGTACAAAGGCACCAACTGATGGCACGTAAGGATTTTTGTCTCGAGAGCTTTTCAATAGTATGTAGCATGCATTGCTTGGAGATCCCTGCTGCCTGTAGCGCCTCGTCAAAGTTGATGACATTTTATAAAGTGGCCTGTTGTGGTAGTTCTACAACGCGGCAGCAGGGCGGGCGGACGTAAACACAACTGTGGAATTTGTCATTAAAAATATCCTAGTGTGCTATGTATACGCTGTTCTTAGGATGGTGGGGTCGTCGGCCAATCAATCTACTCCGCCGGCCTTGAGTAAGGAGGATTGGAGTGGCGGTAGCAGCTTCGTAGCAGTGACACAGCAAGCTCCAGATCGTCCAGCGACAAAGTCATCAAGGATGATGCCCAGCTCATATATACCAATGTAACATGGTGGGTGAATAGGCTATGAGTCCTCGAGACCTGATTGCTAATGTAAATTGTGCGGGTTGGCTGTACAGATTACCTTTGTCGTGAAGTGAAGTTTCTCACAAATGACTCCTCTCAAAAGTAAGCCCAGACTGTAGTCGTGGTGCAGATTGTATTATTGTCATAGTGTAATCCAAGAGGGAGGATGAAGGACACTCTTTCATCCGTCCATTTTGTCGATGGGTTGAAGTAGCTTGAATATATGAATTTCTCTCGTCGAGTCAACTCGTTAAACTATATTCTATTGTACACATAAAAATCCTAGGGTTTTGGCATGGTTCAGGATGGGGAGGTAGTGGCACAATGTCTGTACGCATGTGAGGGTGTTTTTTCTTCCCTCGACTCCTTCTCGTCCGATGGCATAGCCAACAAGTTTATAAAAACGTGCTTGCCACACCACCGGATGGAGATACAACTTTGCAGGGTGGTCCCATCGAAACATCCCCCGATGGCTTCTCGTGAGCCCCCTTGCCATGGCGAGGGACCCCAGGAGCCCCTTGATGGGTGGAGATCCTTGCCATGTCCCATTGGGTCATGGCCAATGCGACAGTGCGGGACCCATGGAGCCCATCGCAGTCACTCGCGATGGGCTTGCATTCCGTTGCTTAAGGTTACAAGGCCTCAAGCAACAGCCACACAGTGCACAACACCATCCGATCGTCCTCGTGCGATAAGGAAGCTTCTATGAAATTTTATATTCATGAGGCTGGTCGGCAAGGAGTCCTCCTCGCCATCCAACCACCCAGAGATGGAGAGTACATCCCCTTTCTCTCCAAATGGCACCCAGCTGACCATTACAAATAATGGTGCCTGTCAATGTCACAAAACAAGCTGGACTATATTATGCCATGTTTGTTACAATCTAAGATCACACACGTGCATATAGATAAACATACGTGTGTACAAGTAAAAAAACTACATATCAATGTATTTGTAGACCATCTCATGGTAAACATGATTGGTGGAAGGTACAAATGTACCAATAATTAGTTGATCACCGTATAAACATGGGAGGAATGGAGGCATTATATGAGATTAGATGACACATACGCGTTTACGGAATGGTTTGGTTACTACGTGACCCATTGTACGTTTTGTATTCAACTTTTGTGCCTTGTTTTCTTTCATGGTTATAACCAATCCAAGATGGGAGGATCACCTAGATAGTAGAACAAGCTCGACAACTGCTCGCTCCCCAAACTATAACGTAGGCAATCTGTGATGTCTCCACGGAAGGCAAAAACTATTCGTGAGGAGAAGTGTCCTTGCTCGAGTTCTGCATTGCAAAAGTGGTAAGTTCGTCAATGAATGGACGTTTGCTTTCTTTGAAATAAGCTACTGTTTTGACTTTTGATTATTCACTAGCTTAAATCGATTTTTTTGTGTGGAGTGGAGGGGAATGTGTGGATAATTTTGGTGGAAAGGTTGATCTAGGAGGATGCACGTCTCTCATGCCATGTTCAGCTGAAGGGATGTGCTCGAATGATTTTCCACCATAATGGGTGTCTTGTGTAGAAGGTGATCTATGATTTTAGGCTTATGGTAAGGGAAGATAATGCTGTGAAGAGTGCCTGGTCATTTTGTGAGGGGATGGGTATGAGGACGTATGAGGAAGCAATACAATATGGTTTATTCTCCGAGGCGCCGAACGGCATGGTGAGGAGGACGGAGGAGGTAGGAATTAATGTTGAGCACCTACAGAAGAATGTGTATGACATGATATGCCGCATGCAAAGGATAGTTGGGACAGTCGATATTCCCTTGTGTACTATTTCTAGGCAGCATGGCACTACAGGATGGTGTATTGGTCGACAAAGTCTGGATGCTGGAGAGGGTTAGCTTTTTAAGGATTCTCGTGTATATCTTGTGAAACGAAGTCTTGGTAGTTTTAACTCAGTGATGGGGAGTGGTTGGATGGGTGGGAATGGATGTTTGATGCTTGAATATGCAATATAGCGTGGTGATACAACATGGATATAACTGAGTAACTCTGAGCCCAAGTTGCTGTCGGACATCGCGTGCTTTTTAATGGAAACTTTGTATGGTTTCCATTTGTTGATGACTATGGTAGGGGGGCTTGATCTGATGTTTTGGTCCAACATCATATTGGAAACATGACAACCATGTATAACCGAGTCCTTCCACAAGCAACCGTGCTAGAGCATGGTCACGTGACCGACATTTCAATGTATGAAGGTGGCCACAATTGTTTGCACGACCGGCATCAAGCTATGGGAGGTGACGAGGGATGGGCTATGTGAGAGTTTGGACATTTTCACTCGCAAAAATGAAGGGCAGGCCGGCAGCCACCCCTCACCACGGTGAGGGCCGGACAACAGCCAAAAACGTGCTCGCCACATGCAAGCTTGCAGCTAGCCGGCTGGGTGGCGGACATGCGGTCTGGATCCTGGCCGGCTATCCACCGGCCAGACATCAGTCTCTGGTCAAGCTTGTAGCTCTATCGATCACCACGGACCCACGATGGCATGAGGGAAAGGCCAGTGACCTCGAGCCCTCGCATTGTTTCTGCTCCTCATCGTCGATGGCGAGCTGGGGCAAGGGAAGAGATTGTGACACGTGTTACGAGAGGAGTGGGATTGGGGAGAGAGAGGGTGAGGAGGGGAGGGATACAAAGAGAGAGAGAGAGAGAGAGAGAGAGAGAGAGAGAGAGAGAGAGAGAGAGAGAGAGAGAGAGAGAGAGAGAGAGAGAGAGAG
>SZWC01041915.1:0-10717 GCA_023375785.1 Penium margaritaceum
CCGCCGCCGCTGCTGCTGCTGTAGGCCGAGGTGGAATGGGAACCGTCTGCCTCTTGTGGTCATGGATGGCCTTCTTTGTCCTATCTGAGAGGATGTTATATGCCTCTCCAACCAGCTTGAACGCAGATTCTGCGCCAACAGCGTTGTTCTTGTCCGGGTGTAGCAGAAGGGCCTGCTTGCGGTACTGTTTCTTGATCAAACCCTCGTCCGATGACAGAGGCGGGATCTGCAGCACCGCGTACCAGTCCGTCTCCCCGTTCACCTTCACCTGAGCCGCCGCATGCACGGTCACTGCAGACGACAGCTGCTGGAGACCGTCGAGGCCCGGGAAGAGCCGCTGGGCCTTTTCCACGAACTTTCTGGCTCCCATGGCGTCTCCGGATTTGAGCTTCGTCTCTGCGACCTCCTTCGCCTTCATGGCGTCGTCTTTGTTGCACTCCATGGCGGGTGGTGCTCGCGAAAGAAAAAAAAAAGTCAGTGCAGAACTTGGACACGAGCTGTACAATCAGCAAGAACGGGGCAAATGCCTTCGTAGCCCCAAACAAAAACTTCTTACAGATCCATTTCCTGGCGACTCCTTTCCCTGACTCAAGTCAAGGGTCGTATGGTCGGATGGCGCTGGTTCAGGAGATCTTGTACCCTGAATCCGTGCCACAACATTTTCTTCCTGTGTTCCCTGCTGCCCTCCATGGGGCACGGGACGGGAGGTCTCAAAGAAAGGATCAAAGGAACTGTTCAGGAAGTGATTTGGAATCGCCAGCCTCCTCTTCCAATGCGCTCAGTACAGAAGAGTCCGCTGCAGAAAAAGCTCTCCCCTCCCCAGTTCAGGCAGGCACCGGTGCGGAAGCCACCACTCTCGCCGCCTCCAGTAAGCTGCCTGGACGTCAAGGTCTAGATCTCAAAATCTTCGAGTCAAGGTCTGGTTGCTCCCCAGCCATCCCTAGCTCTTCAACTGCCTCCGGCTCTGCGAAAAGCGTTGACAAAGGGGATGTGTTGCGCTGAGCTGTGAGCCGCCTTCCCCTAGACAACAGTCCGGCAGAATTTTGCCCAGGAGAATGGTGCTGCAGGCCAAGAGTGAGGACGGAGTCAAGCCCCGGGACTGGACGGAGGACGAAAGACACGAGGCCCTTGAACAAACAGGCAAAACGCAACTCGTGTCCTGGTTCACACTGACGGGCCCAGTTCACCCACATAATCCTGGCTGTTCCACGCGACCTGAGACGGCGGCAGGGGCCAGAAGGTGCGCTCGGGTGCACGGGGAATAAAAAAAAGACCGCCGCTGGTTGCATCACTAGAGGCGACGATGCCAAACCTGCACGAGAGATGTCAAGATGCTAGGGGAAAGACGGGAGGGAGGGTCAGAAGGCTAGCAGGGAACTCCTCCGGAAAGCACGACTCCACGGCTTCCTTCGATTCGTATGTTCTGCTGCAGACACCATGAGGGCGGGCTTGCACGGGCACCTTCGAGATCTGCCTCAGACGACGACCTCAGCCGTCCCGTCTGCTTGCCGCTCCGTAGGTGAACCGGGTGCATGTCCTTGTGCAACAGGCCCAGGCATGCGATGGGTCTCCTCGAAATGCCAGACTATGCTGGATAAGATGATGGAATGAGCCACCGGCAAGGGGTGTCAAACAACAATGACGAACATGTATGGTATGCAATATGGTGGTCCAAGTGTCGTCATACATGACGTATGCAAATTAAATTTTAAAAACGGTCAATTTTTAGTCCCATTTCAGCGGAGCGGGGGAACCACGACCATTCTCGCGCGCTCAAACGGGTAGCCAAATCGTGTTTCAAACTTCCGGCGGGAAGCCTCGAGGGCGCCATGCGCCCTACCACATGGGGCAAGCGAGTGGTCCAGCTGGCTCGCGCAGCGATACCCCCGGGAGGAGTAATGATTGCCCCCACAGTATTACGTGGCTCAGCTGCTCCGACCGGCCGCTCTGGGATTCTCAAAAAGATAGTCCTTTCTTTCCTCGGCGGACATGACACTGCAGGGTCGGGGGGTTTGCGGTGACTCCGCGGCCGTCCTGCTGCGGGAACTTCCCACATTTGAACATGTGTATTTTCGAATCGTCGAACCTCGATGCAGGCCGGTGAAACATTCGTCGAGGGACGACAACTTGAACATGGGTCCGGCAAACCAGCCTGCTTACAGTCACGCTTCTGACTCTCTCTCTCTCTCTGTTTCACACCTTTTCTGAAGAAAGACGTTTTGGTGACTTTTCGTGTAAATTTTTCCCCGGTCAAGCATGCTCCCTCGGAATTCACGCCGGAACCATGCATTTTGTTCCGGAATTCTCGCGATGTGAATCGACTGATTGTCGACGGATAACGACTACGAACCCACACAACCAATAAGTCCATCGTGGGCATAAACCCGACAAATAAGCACGCGACAGCAAACCAGTGAAAATCGTCCACAGGTTTCGACGGAAGGGAGCATGCCACCACTTTAAACCTCAAACCCTAAATCTCAAACGCATATGCTCGAAAAATTCATTTCCTGAAGGAGCTTTGGCTGTCGTCAGCAAGTTCTGCCCTGACGTAGTAGACAAAAGAATCTCAGAGAACCTGAGAACCTGAACTGCCGCTTTCCTGTCTCGTTCATGTGACACAGAACATACCCTCCCATGTCAGGTGGTCATAAGTGAGCTTGTATTATCCCCATGATGATTCTTCACGGGGATCAATGGAAAACCCTCTGAAACGAGTTGCATTCAACTTGAATGGCTTCCCAACACGTCATTAGGAAGTTCATATAGCGCAAAGCCTGCCTAAACCAACTAATTGTCATAGGGTAGTGATATCAGGGGAGTGATCATATACGCATAGAATTTTTTATAACTATCGTCATATCCACAGTTCGCATATTAACCACGCCATATACAAATTTGGGGATTTTTTCTCTTTATTAATGCTATATCCAACGAGCATAAAAACATACACTATATCCAAATGAACACGCTATGTCGACGCCACATGCTATCAGCGAGAGCATGCTGGCGTCGTTACACATGACACAAAAATCGCAAAACCCTCTATAGAGGGTTTTTGACTTCTTCACAATGGTTTACGAGGGTTTTGTGTGGGGAGTCCGAAACACCCCATGCGTTGGAAGGGAACCTATTGGGCCCAACTACCGCGGGGCCCAGCAGGAGCCCGCGCAAAAATAAAACCCTAAGACTCCGATTGTAATTTGGGGCAGGGTTTGACAGTGATTTGTATATATTAAAATGGGTTTTCCTTTCCAGACAAACGGAAAAGGCTTTTTCGTTCGATCATGATACTCGCGACGGTGGGGTTGACACATCACCCCCCTCGGTTCGCTCAATCGGTGACTTGCGTTGCTGAATGAGCCTGGCCATCAAATTGGATATGTCATTTTTTAACTTGCTGGATATGCGTTGGTTCTTTTCATTATCACACAGTGACCTCTGGCCTTGTTGCACACCCACGTCACTGGTGCAAGTGACTGATCAGAGAGAGACGACTTCGCCGGTTGGTTCGTCATGACCGGATGCGTGGAGGACGAGCTATGGCGTGGCATGGTCAGAGCTTGCCAGCCTCACGTGCATTTCTTACATGGGTTCATGCACGATTGATCATGAGCATTACCGGGTCCGCCCTCTAACGAGATTGCTGCTTGGCCAGTGACCTACATTATGCCTGGAAATTGTTCTGTGGGCAGGTGGGGTTCGAATCCACCAGTTTCAAGGGTGGCGAGCGAGATCGAGCTCGCTTGCTCGCTCCCTCCTGCTCGTAACAGCTCTGTGGCTTGATACTTGCAACTGACGATCCATTTTCCCCTCTAACCTCTCCACACTAAGCCATGGCGCATTGCCCACACTTGCGTGCCTTGTGTCTTGCTCTTGCCTCTCTCCACTCACTAGTCTAGGCTAGTCACTGGTATCAGAGCATGTGCCTGAGAGATGGACGACGGATCGAGCCGCCGTCCGCGGGTCCTCGGCCTTTTGCGCGACGCCCTCTCTCAGCGTCAGGCACCCACCTTGTTGCCCCTTGTGGCCCTTAGAGAAGAGAGCATCCTCCTGCTCTCCCCTACGCCTCTCTCTCCCCTCTACGCCCACCTCCTCTTCGTCGGCCGCGGGCAAATGACGTCGCCCCTCTCGGCGATGATCCGCCTTGTGGCGGAAGTTTCGTTTGAGGAGGGGGGGTGGCATTCTCTCATCCGCTGCCCTCTCGCTCAGTGTCGCCCACCCCTCCGGTGTGACCGGTACAGTAGGTGGGACTCTCCCGCCTCATCGCATCTCTCGGCGTACTACGGCCGGCGGCTTTAGCGTAGGGCCGCACCATAGCGGAGGTGCACCGCAGCACCGCCCACAGCAACAGATGTAGTATCGTCCACGCCACATTCTTCGCATCTACAAACCCGCAGCCGCACGAGTTGTTCGTTTGTATGGCTTCCACCCGTCACGAGCGACGACCATGGTGATTACGCGTATACTGAGCACTGGTACTATGGAGCAACAGTATTGGAGAGCACGGCGATATGATCCTTGATGCGGTCGCAGCTGGCTCCGGAGCACCGATGAGTGTTAGCTCCATCAACCAGCAACTGCCAGACAGCTGCCACGACATCCTGGGTGCTTTGCGGTTTTTTGCAGATGCTAGAGTTTTTTCGGTAGATGGGCTCTTGAGCCCGATCTGCATGTTTTGCATTGTCTGTCCAACGATCGATGCCGAACTTGTGCGTGTGACCAGTCGCAATGTCCGGCTCGAGATTCTGCATCTCTAGGTTTAGACGGTGTTGCGTTTGAATACCTGTGAGCGGAGTTCCAGCCAAAACAATGGTTTTGGGACGGTTTTAGGACAAACTGACACTGTCGCGTGCGTCACCCGCCGTGCGTCACCCGCCGTGCGTCGCGGCACCTATTTATGATGTGCTCTTGTAAGTTGTTATCTCTCTAAACAAATGTTATTGAAGCATTATGACACCCTGTCTTGTGTCTCCTAGTCAGACCCTAGCCGTCGTATGTACGACATGTGATTATTGTCACCGTCTGACCGGGCATTGACGCCCAGTCAACGGCTGTGTGGCTAGGAAGCTTCTACGTATTTTCTCATGGTATCAGAGCTAACGAGCCACATCTCGTGGTGCTGTGGAACAGAGACGCAGCATGAGTAACAACAATGTGAGACACAGCTATCCCAACAATCCTAGGAGTGTTCATCGCACTACGCTCCACTTTGTGAGGAGTACTCGTGCCTCCACAGTGTGAGGAGCCACACCAACAGCAGCCAAGGCAACATGAGGAGGCAGCCGACGAGGTCGGCGCCCACAGCAGCCGTAACAGTCATTGCTGCACTAGTTGTAGCGACCACCGTGAGAGAACGTTGAGAAGGTACGGCAGCGGCAGCCACGACAGAAGCAGCCGCAATAGCAAGGCAGTAGTCGTCGTAGCCACACTCACAGCCACACTTGTAGCACACGTAGTAGCAGCAAGTGCTAGCAAAAGCTAGCAGCAGTAGTAGCATTAGGCAGTAATTATAGCAGGTAGCAGTAGCAAATTTCTACAGCAGCAGCGAGCGGTAGCAGTAGTAAGCGGCTACGAGTGGCAGCAGTAGTAGGCAGCAGCAAGCAGTAGCAGCAGTAGCGAGCAGCAGTAGTAGACGGCAACGAGCAGCGGCAGTAGCAGGTGGTAGTGAGCAGCACCATTAATAGCGAGCAACAAGCAGCGAGCAGCAGAAGAGCAGCAACACGCGTAGCCGTATTGCGTAGTAGTGCTGTAGCACTGCTGCTCAGCATAGTAGTGCGCAGCTATTGCAACAAGTGTACAATTAGATGCACAGTTGCTATAGCAGGTGCACGCGTAGGCACAACAAGCACAGACGTAGCAGGAGCAAGCGCAATAGCCACAGGAGTAGCTGCAGCTTCCCCCATCGTCGTCGTAGAAGGAAGCTACTGTGCAGCTTCCTGCTATGACGGACTCGTCCGGAAGGGGGAGGGGGTCCATCAAGGAGCTCGTCCACGGACGAGGTCGTCGATTGACGAGCTCCTCGAGCGAGCTCGCTCGAGGGGAGGCTCAAGCCTACACACACAAATAAAAGGAGGGGGAGAGGACAGATGGGGGGTCCTCGAGTGGGGCACCCCGGAACAACCCCAAAAGGGGCACCCGAGGAGGTGGCACAAAAAAAAGGAGTGAAAGGACATGGGGCTCATCAAGTGGGGCATTCGAGTAAGACCCCGAGAAGGGGTATCCCACTTGCACCGAGTGTTCGTTGAACCAAAAACAACAAAAAGGTGAGTTTTTGATTTCTTATTATTTTACCTTATAGTGTGGATTGAGGCCACCACCGTCGGCTGAAAACGGGAACCGTAGTAGTAGTAGCCGCCGCGAGATTTGCAACAGTAGCAACAGTAGCGAAGGTAGCTTGAGGCCACATCCATTGGCTGACGACGGCATCCGGTACACCATCAGCAGCAACGAAGGCGACTTGAGATCGCACGTTGCGATAGTTGTGCCATCGCCACCATGTGTCGGTACTGCTTCATTGTAGTAACACAATACAACCGAGGTTGTGACTGTGATTGACGACATCGCAGCCCGTCTGAGAGACATTGTTGCATTCGTATCCCTCTACGTGGTGCTTTGCGCCACCGCGATTAAGTGTGCAAGACTATCACCCATGCTAAGCATTCGACATGAGCTGCGTAGTGTGGCCGTGGGCGTTGCCAGTGCCGTGGTCTGTGCCTGAGCCTCAGCTATGGCAGCCGCCACGGGCAGAGTGGTCGATGCAGCCGTGGCACGCACCCCACTTGTGTTCAGGGTTTTCGTGCAAAAACTATCGAGATAGGCAGCATGGCTGACGCCAGTGCCAACAGCGTCCTCCTGGATGGAATCCCCCTTGGGTACGATCCTCCCTACCGCCCCCTTCGATAGATACGTCATCGGGTGACACCAGAGCGCTTCTGCGTGGAGATATAGCAGCCCTACACATGGAGGTCCGGAACCTCAAGCGCATGGTCCAACAGCTCCTTGACCACGTGACTCCCTTATACACGTGTACGTGAATGTGGGATAAGAAAAGAGGGCATTCCAGGTACGAAGGGGAAGAAAATGAAATGACCACAAACATTAGCATTCCCCACGATTGCCATCATAGGAACTATGTGCCACAACGAGATAACACACGAGATACATTGGAAAATAACACAATGTAGGCAGACTCGACAAGGATGTAATGAACAAGAATCATCCGGGTCATGGGGACACGTAAGAGCAATATGTACTACACCCTTGAACACGTTTTTGTTGAATGCATTCGTGAAAGAGTCATCTTGCTGTGACCGTGTGACTACAAACATAGTGTAAATAATTTTGACAGTAATGCATTCACGAACAAAGTGATGTAAAACATTGATGTTCTTGGTGCCTGGATGGTTCATGCCATCAATCTCAACATAAGTCTCTGTGCTTAATAATGAAGGGTGACGTAACATATGAAAATGTGAAATTGGTGTAGCATGCAGCACAACTGAGCAACGTCATACAGACCTGAGCGTGGTGCAACTTACTCAACGTCGCTCAAACTCCTTGTCAAGCATCCCTGCTTGTTTCTCTTCAAGATACGGATGTTCTCCAAATCAAAAGACAGTATCTTCTCGACTTTGCATATCTGAATCATGTGTCCAGATACCATTGATGACACTATCCACATAAACAGACATTTGTAGGCAGAAGTATAACCTTGTAGGCACTTTCAAGAGCGCTCTGCATGCCACAGAGTGCAGCCGCAAGATGACGCTCTCTCAAACACAGTGAGAAGTTGGATAGGAAGTTGACAGCGAAGGCTACCTCTACATGAGTGTTGGTACCTGGGTACATCAGTGAGCCAGTGACACGTAAGAAATTAGTGACGTCCACCTCCTCTCCCATTTTAAAGACATCTATTAACTTCAGCAGTGACCATCTTGTACGAAGTACAAAAAGAAGGCGCTTGCACTGGTACAGCACCCACACGTTCAAAGATGCACGGATGCCATAGAGGCCTCGAAGAAAATTTGTTCCATCCACCAGTCCAAGAACCTTGCTAACCAACTCATCATCTCAAAGAGTCTTGTCATCCTTCGAGCCAAAAAAGGTGCTACATCATGGCGATTGTCAACCAGATTGAGTTACTTACCGCTGAGTGCGCAGCCACTGGATGGAAGGTCAATCCAGAGCTGCAAGCAATAATCCTCCTCATAGTCTTGTCGATCAGTTGGAGTCCCATGATCACCATCATTAGTGGATGGCCAACCGATAAGCTTAAACATCCCAAGGTAGCTGAGTACGTGCAAAATGAATGGATGCTGTAGGATGGGAGCGAGAGAGAGTGGGACACCATCGAGTTCCGCCTATGTCGTCCACCCTCAAGGTAGAGGGAGAGGCAAGAATGAGAAGGGTACCAAGCAGGGTACCGGGAAAGGTGAAACATGCAGTGCTACAACAGTGGGAAAGAGAACCACAACTCATATAATTACCTCTAACAAGAAGTTAGACCTGCCGGAGAGGGCTAGGAAGCAAGACAGCCGGGTGCTCATGGCACGAGAGTCCATCGTCTTGTTGGATCCGAAGGTCATCGTGATCGACTCCGGATTAGGCTGCCACAAAAAATGCAACCGAGCGGCATTTGTCACATACGCTCCCTCAGAGCAGCGCATGATGGTGGCCAAAGGTAAAAGAGAGTTGGCCACGGGCAAAGGCAAATTCCACATCGAGTTGGTGGTAAACAGGAAAGGAACTCTGTGGTCCATACACAACGCGCTCTATATGCCCTATTTTGGGATAAATTTACTGTTTGTGGGCCGGTTTATCGTATGGACCATTTTTAGGGTTAAAAATGGTCGTTAAATAATTATCGGGTGCTTCGGGTACTCGAGGCTCAAGTTTCGAGGAGCCAAAGCCCGGAAAATATAATAGGCTAGAGTTTGGTTCGACTATAGCCTGGAAAATATCCGTGGCTGGATTCTATGTGAAAGGAGTGTCGCGATGGAAAATCCATCGCGTCACTCCTCCACTCTAAGCTTGGCGCTACGGTCCTGTTCCAGCGTGGCAATGCCACGTGGGACAATTAGGGTAGGATTATTGTTTTGTGTCCATGCCCTATGACGACTACGTCCGTTTGTGGCGCGGTTCGTCTCAGCCAAAATGGTTGAGGCGACCATTCGCCCATCCTCCTGAGGGCCTACGTTTTGAATTCAGAAGTTAGTCGCAAAACGACCAGTGTCGTTACAGTCGGCTTACCGACAAGGGACTTGAGGTGCTCTTTACAAAGGAGGCCATCATTCGGAAGGATGGATACAACAATATTATTGCATAGGGGAAAAGGGAGGAGGAATTCTACCTTCTTTGCACCAAGATCCTTGCTGATCAGGTGGGATCTGATATCAACCACCTTGCAAAGGAGGAAGATAGGGACCTGGTCCTGTGGCACTGCAGCCTGTGGCACATCGCTCCTTCAATTGTGACGCCCATGACAAAGGAGGTGATGCGGGGTCTTGAGGTCAAGAGCCTTGGAACAACCAAAGAAGCCGTGTGTAGACCATGCATGGTTGGCAAGGTGACACAATAGCCATTTAGAGGCAAGGGGATGCACACATCGACAAAGTTGACGCTATTGCACACCCATGTATGCAGACCGCTTAATAGCTTCATTGGAAGAGTTCACTACTTTTTCAAATTCATCAACAACCAAAGCCACAAGGTCTACCTCTTCATTGTAAAGAGGAAGAGTGAAATGCTATTGTACATAAAAGAGCTTGTTAACAGAGCCTTCCACTTGTGCCAACAGTGTAGCGGTAAACAACTTTTAAGGTGAAGGTTTTCTGGAGTGATAATGGTGGAGAGTATGATGGCTTCTCACCATGCCACACTCTCCACAACAGAACTCTATCATCGAGAAGGTGAACTGCACTATTCTCAATATGGTGAGGTCCATGTTGAATGAATTTGGCATTGTACAAAAGTATTCGGGCAGGGCACTACGGACAACGGTGTACATCATGAACCTAGTGCCAACAAATTCACTGAAAGACATGGATTCCAATATGTGGACGATGCCGTAAGAGGTATGGAGTAGGAAGAAATCAACTTTGGCTGACATCTACACATTTGGATGCATTGCACATGCCATTGTACAGTCACCGAAGGTGCAAGACAAGCTGGATCCACAGGCACGCCGGTGTATCTTTGTCACGTACAAGAGCGAGAGAAAAGCGTACCGGATCTTCAACCCACAGAGGCAGCAGATTGTGAAGATTCCTAATGTCATGTTTGACAAGTACAACCATTGAAAAGGCAAGGACGTGTGTCTCTCCAATACAGGGGAATGGATGCCACTCCTTGAGGGGAAGATGCCTGAGGACACAATTGAGGGTGCCGTCTCCAAGCGGTGGCAACCATCCGGGGATGGAAGAGTAGCTGATTTGAATTCAACCGAGTTGCACAATGAGTCCAAAGCGCGGGTAGCAGTGGACCTCAACAAGGAGGCAAAAATTGAGCTTGCATCTCCAAGATCCCCATCAGAGGAGAAGCAGGCATGTGATTTGAGTGGCACCGCAAGGGGGAAACAACATCATTAGCAGAAAAAAAACATCATCAACAACAACAACAACAACAACAACAACAACAACAACAACAACAACAACAACAACAACAACAACAACAACAACAACAACAACAACAACAACAACAACAACAACAACAACAA
>SZWC01041919.1:0-10712 GCA_023375785.1 Penium margaritaceum
AACTTGGAGGGGTCCCCCATTGCTGTTCATTCTTCATTCCTAATCAGTCATTATCAGTTTTCAGCTGCTTTCTGGCGCTAACTCTGGCGCGCGCGTTTCTGAGTAACAAAACCCAGAGCTTCCAGAGACCATGTGCTGGATTTTGCTGCATGGGCTACGATCAAGGCTCGCTGGGACACGGGCGTTGCAATGGAGGATGGTGTATGACCCATGCGAACCAGAGACCATGTGCTGGATTTTGGGTGTTCGCATGCTAACTCCGCGTCCACCAAACACCCCTGGGCGGTGGATGCCTTGGGCTTGATACCCTTGGTGGTTGCTTTGGTTAATTTTTCATCTCTTCTTCATCAACGTAACCAATGTTGTCTTCTTCGCATGTGCCATACAGAATGTATAAAGTGTTTAGCACTGCCATGAATTGCCTACAATGTATGCTTCTCCATTGATGGCTGACAAGTAGTGGACATGTGGTATATCTTTCAATGGTTGTTCAAGTATGTGACCACTTTTTACGTCTCCTTGGGGCAGGGAGTGGTCATGCTGAATATGTATGCACGAGAACATTGTCCGAGTGTCCACTACATTTCTAGGATTTAGGTATGCATTGTAAACATAGTGGTTATGGCGTACATATTTGTACGCTTTCATACACTATGCGACTACTTTGTATGAGTATTGGTGCCCTCTGCTTTGACTCATGGAAGCCCTCTTTCTGGTAGGTAGCCACCTCTATACTCTCCATCACTGTGTAACAGCTACTCATGTAGAGTACTAATACACTCTTGAAGAGTACCTATTTGGGATTATGGTGGATTGTGAACATTTTGCTAGTGGCTGAATTAGAAATAAATGAATGTGCTATTGATGACCAAGGTTAATTTGCTTGTAATTAGTGACCAGGTGCAGCAAACACAAGGGACTGTGGAGGAATGAAATGAGATTGAGAACATCTTCCAGAACATCGAGCTCAAAAGAACAGAGGTGCTAAGTCACATGTCCTGATCCACAACTGAACTTACATGGGTAAGCTGTGCACAAAACAGATGACTTCACAAGCAGGGCACTCTGCACCTTCACTCAACTCTAGTCATGTATCATAGAAGACTTCCCCAAAGGGGTACGCACACATGCCCGTGCATGGGTTGGCCACTTGATATCAGGCCTCCTCCACCTCTCTCGTCCATAGGTTGAGACTAGCCATGTCGGAACACATCAGTTCTGCATCCTTCACCGCACATCCCGTGCCATGGGCCACTTGTCATCTGACCCTGTGCCAGTGCCATTTGAGCCTTGGTTGCCGATTGACCACCGTCTTCAGCAGGATATGGATCTGCCTCACCTGCGCAGAACGCCAGAAGTACAGATAACAGAGTTAAGGTTGGTGAAGAACAATGGCATTCACCATGGGCAAACAATGCATGATACACAATGTAGCATTACCTATGTTTACGCATAACAGCCTCTGTGTTACCGTTTGCGTTGTATGAGTTCGTCGTCCCCGAAAGCGTCAGAGTGGGAGGAGCCATCCGTCGACTCCCACTCTTCCGTCTCTTTCGTCTCATAGTCTGAGGCACTGTCTTCCTCTGACCAGTCTGATGAGCAGGGATCGGTGTCCGTAGGACTCCCAGGGTTGTCAACCTGGGATGAGAATGCGGGGTCTACTGGTTCACCTGCCCCTTCACTTTCACTTGCATCATCTGCTGCTGTGCCTCTTGCTACAGCTACCGCACCACGCACCTCACCACTTTCACTTGATGCACGAGCTGCATCCGCCGCACCACCTACAGCACCACGTTCACCTGTCGTGGCTACCACTACAGCCACGGCAGCCTCATCCGATGCATCACCACCACCCCCGTCAGCACACGTGGTTGCTATCACTACTGCTACTATTGTTTGACGCTGTCGTCCACCATCACCTCGCACACCGCGTCCGGAGGCAAGTTGTTTGGCATGAGAAGCGGCTACGTTAGCTGGCGAGAGAGCAGGTGGGTTGGTGCTTTTCCGCAGGCCATGTCCAGAGAGACAATAATGGCTGAAGATGCGGTCCCTCTTGCGATGATTTTACCGGTCCTTGCGCTTGGACTTGGGCCTCTGAGCACCACGTTTTTTTCTCGGCGGTCCCCATCCATTCTCTGCGTACTACAACTCGCGAAGGTTCACCCCGGGCATGGGTTGACGGTAGGTTCTCTTCCACGCCATCTTCGTCAAGTGGATGTCGATGTACATCTCGGGGTTGACACCAACGTCCAGCAGCAGACTCACGGCGTGTTGGCAGGGAAGAATGACTCGGCCCAGTGGCCGCAGCTGCAGCTCTTGGCGTTGCAGTCCACCTCACGGTCGGAGAGACTCTTGGGACCCAAGACCGTCGCAGAGAGTGGACCAGCCGGGATGATGTCGTACTCCCTCGCCTTCTTCACTTTTGCTTCCATGAAGGTGGCCAATGTCGTCTCACAGTCATGCGTCAGCTTCCGCCAGTCTATAAACAAGTTTTGCACCCACACGTACAGCTAGGCAAAGCGGTGCAAGGGGTAGAGATGGCGGAGGTCCATGATATGAGCGTTCAAGGACTCCGCCACGTGCCATGGGACACGGCTCCAAGTTGCGAGGGAAATGCCCGGTTCTTCTCCTCCGCCGAAAAGCTACTGCACGTCCTGTACGGATGCCTTCTCCAACTCCTCTTGTGCGTGCTTGAACTCCCTTGCGATGAACCCATGCGCAAGGATCCAGAAGATGTCCGAGGTGACACGGCCCTCCTTGGATTTCACGTTCTCGCACATGTGCTGCACACAGTATGTGTGTGTAGCACCTAGCATTTCTCCGGCCACAGCAGCCAGGAGCCTGGCATCACAGTCGAAGATGACGGCTGTCCCTCGCTCGCAGGCCATGGGATACGCTTGCGAATGCTACACGAACCAACTCCAGTTGTCCTTGTCCTTCTGTCCGCACAGCACCCATGCCATGGGCACGGAGTGGTTGTTTACGTCCCAGAGTTTAGCAATGAGATCAACCTGCTGGAAACCATTTTTGAGGAATGTCGCGTCCATGGTAATGAGGTGCCGCACGTGGTTCCACCCTTCCCGACAAGCACCGGGTGCCACGAAGGCTCGGCGAAAGAGCTTATCTTTGTCTTGCTCTGTGCATGCAGACGTCCGAGGGTCCACTCGTTTCAACTACACGACGTACATGCCATGGGGACGGTCGTTCAACACATGGATTTGTAACACATGCATTTATGTGTGGGGAAGCAGACCCAGGGGCAAAAAATACTAACCTCCGCGATGTACGCTAGGAAGAGGGATCACTACAGCGTCTTCTCGCCCATCAGCCTCTCCTGGGCCGCCTTCTTCACACTGTACACCACAGGATAGTGCACTTTCTCCCCTGTGCGAGCCTCAACAATCTACTACAACGCCTTTGTGTTGGTAGAAGACTTCTTCTTGATGGCCTGCTCAATGTGCCATAGCACCCATGCAGCCCGCCGCGCCTAGTCACCCTTCTTGGTAGTGGGGGAGCACTTGTGACCATCCACAAACTCAATGACGACAAAGTTGTCGTGCTTGCCCTGAAAGCGCGCCTTCAGGAGCCATGGGCAGCCTGCATTCTTCCACAGACCGCAGCGGACTACGAGGCCAGTTGGCTCACTTCGGACCCAGGAGACCAGCGTACCACGGTTGACTGCGTAGTCTTGGACAGCTACGCGACAGGCCTCCATGTTGCAAAAGGCCTGCTCGCCTGGGAAATCCATGCATCTTCCTTTCTATTTGCGTGCACGAGCAGGAGCGGCTTCGACATCTTTGCCAGTCTTGTCCGGCGGGGGCGGCGGCGTCTCCTCGTCACACGACCCTTCACAAAGAACATGGACAGATAGATTTCAGCCACATGAATAGAGAATAGGCACAACACATACTGGTGTGACTTGGGAAGTGGTCAGCGTACTTTGACATAGTAATCAGTCCAATGCCGCTAGCGACAACGCAATGTCTATATACAAAGTGGATTCAACCCACCCGCACGGTAACCACAGAACGGACGGACACGTTGACTGCCTCTTAGTTGCATAGTGCGCTCTTCCACACGGTCTAGGGAGCACGGAGTCATGCGCTCGACAAAATTGACGTGACAATTCTACTCGTGTTCCTCCCACTCAGTCCAAAGAAAGGATGACTCAGGGTGGTTGTGGGAGACGAGGACGTTGGGAGGATCGTCGTCGTCGTCCAAGTAGTCGCCAGCGGTGGCGTAAATAGTGGCGGGCATGTTGGCAAAAAGTTGGTATAACAATGTACGACATGCGTCGTAACATGCATCCTACCCATCTTCTACACTTGAAAGAACCCACCCGTTGTTAGTACGAGGAGGAGGGACATCCTGGAGACCTGTTACAACAAAGCGACGACTTTGCAGAAACATGTGGAGTACACATGAACAATGGCTCAACGGTGACAACCCCTGCAAACCACGACAGAGAACGTCCACACCACATGGCGGTTGGCCGAATTACCATGACGAGAAATGTTGCAGACAATGCATGCGATGTGGAGAAATGCTAAGTGCTAACAAAACTAATAATCCTATCACGCACCTAGGTCATAACCACCAACAAGGGGTGGCATGTCAGTATCGAGCGAACGATGATGATTGCATGTTGTCTGTCGTCGAAAAATGAGCCAGTTGGCTCCATTGGCATGTGGCGACAAGAGGCAACGTCCAGCTAGCAACATATTACGTCATCGAGATATGTTAGATTAGAGTCCGTTCGCATGTTTTCAAGGACGACGGCAATGCCTGCAACACGCAATATCATGGCACGTTTGGTGTCCCCGCTGCATGATCGGCAAGGAAACAATGTGACGTCTGGGTTTGCATGTGAGACGCGTAATGCTTTCAGCGACCGTTCGAAAGTTGAATCCCCTTGATGAAAGCATGATAGAAAGTAGGGAACAAGGGTTCATTTTTAAAACTTTCCGTTCTATCGGAAGCTGTGCTTTGGTTGAAGTCACCAAAAAGACAGATGAGTCGGGTGACTAAATTTGCTGAAAACTGTAAAATAAAGCGTCGGATACTCACAGTCGACGAACTAATTTGTATGAAACCTGTGTGCCGTGAATACGTTTGCAATAGTGGGTGTCGCATGCATGATCTCAGGCACTTCCAAAAAAGTGGGTTCAGCACACAATGTTTTTGTAAAGTGAGTACCGTGTCCTAAACGTACAAGAAATGGCCAGCAGAATATTCGGAGGCCTAAACTGTGGGTATAGCAGAATTAGGCCGTATCAAGATTGTCGACATCAATATTTTGAATATGGATATCTTCGATATGAATGTTGATATCATTTTTCTAGTACTCGATGTTTTGGGGGGGGGATTCCTTTTTACCCACCATTTGAAAACGTTCGGCGCAGGTTACCCACGGTTGAGAATTTTTTATATGCATCGTCCAATCGTGGGACAAGAAGACTAGTATGCTCCCTTTTTGGCAGGTCCCTTCCGTTTTCCCCACACATTTGAACTGGTGCGCTCTATGTCCAAAGTTTTAAAAGGCAGCACATGTTACCCACTTCTTACGGGCTGACTCCGATACCCACTTTTCTTGCGTGCCAGAGGCAGAGCCGCAAATCACAACAACAACATAACGGGTTCCTAGTGGAAGAATTATCTGTTTTTTCTTTACAGCGGCTATGTGGCATGCCACGGTGTCAGGCCTCTACCGTTTACCGGAGGTCCACACATACACCCCGACGACATATTCCATCGTACTGGCAGTTGCAACGAAGCATGTGCTGGCAAGACAAACGGACTTCGTCGATGCACTGCCGTAGGATGCCCTGTTGCACGATTTTTGGGCCAATCACATTCCGCCAAAAAAGTCTCTTAGCCACCGTCAGCCATGAGCGATGCACACGGTAACCCACAGTGAAGTTTGCGTTGGATTCACCTTACGAACCGGGATAATGTACCAGATTGCAGTGCCGTTTGGCGTACTCAACATTGCATAACATGACAATGCGCATAATTTGTCTTTGTTCAAGCAGCGAGAACCTGTCATTTGGGTTGACAAGGCTTCCTTGCCTCCGAGGACATGTAATATGAGGAGCGCATCAACTACGAAGAAGGGCGAGGGTGGAGGACTGGATGTCACAGAGATCCCTTTCTTGCCCACCGAGCAGGGGTCCCAATCAAGGAAACATGGGATCGCAGAGAGGCACGTACTACAAGTATTCATGCCCGCTATCCGCCAAATGCCACATGGTCCACGACACCTGAAGACATGGCACAGACGCTGGGCTGGCCATTGCCCAGTCTCAGACCATTAGACTGCCCTGACTTATGGGAGCCATGGATCTCATCCGAGCCTAACTGTCCATGCGGATGTAACCGCTCCTAGAGCACGTACAATTACAGAGTTGGCAATGGTCACTAGCCATCTCCAGTCACAGTTTTGTACACCGTACAAGACGTGGGTCGAGCGGTGTATGGACGTGATGAGGCCGAACCCGATGATGTTACCGATGCACGTGCCAACATACACACCTAGACATGGGCAACTGTTTCGAGGATGCACCGATGGGATGATGTGGGGGCATGGGGAGGCAAACCTACCCCGACCAGCAGGCCACAACTCACCCCCCAGCAAGTAAAGGAGGCATGAGCTACGATCAAGGCTCGCTGGGACTCGCTCCTCGATACGGAGGTCCAACCCAGTTGGGTGAATGAACCATGCAAACCAGAGACGTTGTGCTGGATACTGGGCGTTTGCATGCCTAATCCGCGTCAACCAAACACCCCTTGGCAGTGGATGCTTTAGGCTCAATACGTGCGGTGGATACTTTGGTAATTTTTTCGTCAGGTGTTCATCAACGTACCCAACAGTGTGTTCTTTGCATGTTCAACAAAGAATGCAATGAAATTAAAACTTTGTCATGAATTGTCAATACTGTCATTTTGTTTATTGAGAGGAGCATTGACAACAATGTTGTCATACATAAAGTTTGTCTACCACCTGTGCTACAAACCATGCACCATGTTTGAATGTGGATAGTATGATCATGTTTTAGTTACTTCGACTGTGGGTAGTTTGATCATGTTTTACATTGTTTATGAAATTATGCCCAATGTCATTTTCATCACACACCTGTGTGCTGAATACAGAGGCATTCTTTCCTAATGTCACCATAGGTTAGGCATTGTGAATGAACAGAATGCATACATTATTCTGTCACCATATTGTTGGCATAGATCAAGCATTAGTGCTATCATTCTGCCCATTACCATGATGGTCCATACAGTCTTGTTTTTCGATCCATTTGGACAGAGCAACCCACGTCTTCATTTTTTATGCTTGTGCAATGCACAGAATAATGTTTCCCAATGTTGGCCATTGTCAATGAACACAATGTCACCATAGTGTTGGTATACATAAAACATTGGTGCTATCATTCTACCAAGTACCATTGTGACAGAGCAACTGAATTATTAAGATTTTACGCTTGTGCAATGCAGGGTACAATATTTCCACAGGTTAGCCATTGTCAATGAACACAAATCATGAGTGTCAAACACTTCAATAAAAAGAACAGTGGTGTCAAATAACCATGGTTAATCCAGATGTGCACGTACACAGGGAGACCGTGCACGTACAAAATGACTTCGCATACCACACACTCTGATTCCCCCGAGAACTCACACACAACATCAAAGAAGTCCTCCCCAATGGGAGATGCACACAAACCACTACAGGGATTGGCCACTTGCAACCTGGCCACTTTTTCATCACCATCATTCAAGCTAAGTGAGCTAAGTAGCAGTCTTGTCTCCATGGATGTGTTGTCACCATATGTTTGTCCCTCCACATGCATCTTGAGCCGTCTCCTGAACAACACCTTGTGCTTCAATCTGCTCCTCACAAACCCACCAATGAGGGCCACTGGTACAGCCTGCAAAAGCGAACAATGACATAGGTTAGAAATGTTGTACAAGGGTTTAGGCCAAAATGCAAACACGCATGGCCACATGATTGAAAGTACAGCCTACCATGGCACATGAGCATGTGAGCCTTGAGCACGATGAAGTCGCTTGGCATGTGCATTTTCCTCATCAGACATGCCACAGGAAAACACCCACTCGCCCTCCTCCCCACTACCCAAGGGCAGTGAGTCTTCTTCTTCTAAGTCCTTGTGAGTGCAGTCTCCAGAGTCTCGAATCTCACACCAAGAGGACTAGGTGGAGTCATCTGCATCATCAGGATTGAGCACCTGCAAAGTCATGTTGACCATGCCTTCAGCACCATCTGGTTCCCCACGCCCTATAGTGTTGCTTGCAGCACTGTTTACACCCACTGCTCCCCCCCCTGCCCCAAGAGCAGCACCACTGTCTCCTATGGTTGGAGGCCCACCAGAGCTGCCCGCAGCCCCCCTAGCACATCTTGGACGGTCGCCAGCACGGCGTCTCCCACCTCCATTGCCAATAGCCAGCACAAAGGTCAGCACGCCAGCTCCACTACCAGCACCCCCACTCCAATCGCGAGCACCACTACGTGCCTACTCTATTCCATGGGACGCTCTACCCTCCATGCCTTGGACTTCAGCACTAGCACGACCTTGCACGCCTTGTCCTCCACTACCCGCTCCACCTGCACCAGCCTCGGCCCCATTCTACAGCCCCTCACCTGTGGTTGCATCACTGCCATCCTAGACGCCATCAGGTCCCCTGCCCGCGCCCCTAGCGTGACCATCTGTTGCCATTGCCACGGCACCGAAGACAAGCTCCACTCCACTTGTCTCACCGCCGCTGGCAGCCAGCTCTCTTTTCTTTGCGGCTTCCATTGCTGCCGGTGACAGAGCCGGTTGGTTTTTGCAGAAACGGGGCGGGTCTCCCTTTTTGCTGCAGTTTGTGCAAATGTAATCCCGCTTACCCCGTTCCTCCCTACCCATGCGCTTAGAGCGTCGACGCCCACAAGAGTCCCTCACACCCAGCTGGCCCTACCCATGCATGGCGTACTAAAGGTCGCGAGTGTTGACACCCGGCATGGGTGTCCTGTACGTACGATGCCAGACCATCTGCGTCAAATGCATGTCGGTGTACAACTCTGGGTTAACACCTTCATCCAGCATGAGCGCCACGACGTGCTGGCATGGGTACCTGTACTCTGTCCACTGCCCGCATGAGTAGGTTTTTGTGCTCACATCGACTTCCCGGCCCGCTAGGCTCCTGGGCCCGGTGATTATGCCCATGAGCCCGCCGTGTCTCATGACACCGTACTCCTTGGCGTGTTTGGTGTAGTGCTACAGCTTGGCATAAACCACGAGAGCATATCGGTTCTGACAGTCGTGCGTAGCACATCGTTGGTCTGCGAAATGTTTCTGTGCAAATGAATAGATCTGTGCAAAATAGTGGAATGGGTATAAGTGACGGATGTCCATGAGGCGGGTGTTTAGTGACTCCATCGCGTTAGATTTCATGTGCCCGTCGCAAGGCGGAGGACACTTAACACGCGTCCACTGCTCCAACGGTAGCCCGGGCTCGTCGTCTCCACCGAATAGGTAGTGGTAGCCCTTGTCTGACGTCCGGCCGAGCTTATGTCCTGCATGGTCGAATTCAATCAGTGTGAAGGTACAGGCCAGTTTCCACATGAGGTCGGCGGTGGAGGATCCCGTCTCTGACTTCACGTTATCTCGCAGGTGCTGCCCGTAAAATGTGTGGATAGCTCCTGGCAACTGACATTTGACGGCGACGATGTGTCATGCATCTGTGTCGCTGATGACTGCGGTTCCGTTGTGCCTTGTTGTCTGATATGCCTCTGAAAGCCGTTGACAAAACCAGTCCCAAACGTCCTTGTCCTCTTGTGGGCATCTTGCCCTCGCCATCCGCACCGCGTGGTTGTTGGTGTCCCATACAAATCCAGCAGCAACACTTGCTTGACACCATTCTTTAAGGACGTGCCATCAATGCAAAGCAGCCGCCGCACATGCGGTAACCCATACTGGTCTTGCTTCGCGACAGCCACAGTGGAAAGGTCCACCCTCTCCAGCTACAAGCAGGAGTCACAGAAACGGAACAGGGGACGTCTTCATACAGTCAAAAAACGACGATTGCATAGAAAAAAATAGACAGGACAGGAAAATACATACTGTGGCGACGTATGCAGGGAAGAGACCCCACGAGAGGCACTTCTCGGCCATGAGATTTGTCAGCGCCTTCTTCTTTATCCAGTGTATCGTGTGGTAGGCCGACCTCTCTTTGGTGCACAGTTCCACGATCTGGCGGAGGGCCTTTGAGGAGGTGCATGGCTCCTTGTTCACCGTGCTCTCGATGTGGCGCAACACCCATGTGGGTTTTTGCGAGGGGTCTCCTTTTGTGCCAATTCAGCTACACTTGTGGCCTTCTTTAAAAAAATCACGTTTGTGTTGTTTTTTTTGCGCTGCCACCGCGCCTTTAGCTGCCACGCGCAGCCCGCCTGCCTCCATTGCACACACCAGGCCTCCAACCGCCAGGGTTCACTTTGCACAAACGGAACCCCCATGTGCAAAGACACGGCGTAGTCGTGAACTGCCTCGCAGCAGGTGTCCGTGTTGCCAAAAGAGTTACCTCCCAGAAAGTTGACGGATACGTCCTCTCGACCTCGCTTCATGGGCTTGGTGCTTTAATTCTAGACGTCAACGACCGCGGATTGCGCCGCGCGGGGGAGGGGGGGGGGTTGTGCTCGTCATTCAACG
>SZWC01041921.1:0-10712 GCA_023375785.1 Penium margaritaceum
GCCTGGGTTCAAGTCCCACAAGATGAATTTCTGCCCTGCCTCAAGAGAGGTGGAAAAGAGATGCCAAGAAGCTAGCTCAACCTCTAGGATTCCTCCTTGAGTTTCTAGAAGGCTAGGTGAGGGTCCTGAAAGGTGCCACATCTTCTAGAATGGGTGACTTGTCCTACAAGGCATCTAGAGGTGTCTTGGTCTTCTGGATACCTTCCCTCCTACTAGAAGCAAGCTAAGGAATCTAGGAAGGGGCAAAAGCTTCTAGAGGAAGGAAGGGATGCCTTCCTAGGTGGGAAAAAGGACAGCCTACCAAGGGCCACTGTAGAAGCCATAGAATCTGCTAGGAAGTTCCAAATCTGGCATGCTTTGGTGTTCGAGAAAGCTTAGGTCAGTGGCTATAAAATTCCATTGTTTGTGAGCCTTGGGAAAGAGTTCTTTCTCAGTCAATTCAGGCCAAACCTATTGCCTCACTCTCTGACCAGTTTTCTGCCATTCTTGGAACTAGTTGCCTCCACAGTTTCAGTCTCTCCAAAAGCAGTTGGTGGTGTGAACCAGCCACTGCTAGGGACCCTCTAAGGTGCACACTCACCCTCAGACCAACAAAGGGTAATGGGCCCATGCCTCTAAGGGGTTCCAAGCCAGCTTTAATTCACGCTTCCAATAGCAAGACATGGCGACCAGCAAGCAAGAGAGCAGCCGTGCTGTCCTTCAATTTGATGGGACAGGTTTTTCCTTGTGGAGGTGGCAGTTTGAGGTCTTCCTCAACATCAAGGAACTCCTTGAGCTCGTAAAGGATGTTGATACTGCTCCACCGGAGACTGCAAAGGTTGAGGTGAAGGAGGCATACAAGAAGCACAACAAACAAGCGTTGGCGCTCCTTGTGTCCGCGTTATGCTCACCACAACTTGGGCACATCCAAGGATACACCCTGGCCGAAGACGCATGGTCAAAACTCTGGTCCATCTACCAGTCAAGAAACCTTGCCCATCAGCTCTTCATCTTCAAACGGCTTGTCACCCTCCGAACCAACGAAGGAGACAACATCATGGAGATCATGCACCAGATTGAGTCACTCGTAGCGGAGTGCGTGGCTACTGGTTGGGAGGTTGACTCTCAGTTGTAAGTTGTGATCCTCCTTTTGGCCTTGCCTGACAATTGGAGTCCCATGATCACAGTCCTTGGTGGCTGGCCTTCCGACGAGCTGAAGTACCCAAAGGTTGCTGAGTATGTGCGCAATGAGTGGATGCGACGTGGCGGTCAAGAGAGTGCAGCGGCATCAAGTTCAGCTTACACGATTCATCCTTGCAATGGAAGCCAAGTAGAAGTGGAAGTGTGCCAAAGAGGGCACTAAGAAGAGTGACAAGAAGGGGGAGTGCTTCAACTATGACAAGGAGGGCCACTATGCGCGCAGCTGCCCCAAGAAGAAGCCACACCGGTTGGAGCGGGGCGGGAAGAAAGAAGAGCAGGCCCTTATGGCATACAACTCCACAAACTTGAAGGATCCGGGAGTTGGCGTCATTGAATCCGGATGAGGCCACCACACGCAATGCAATAGGGCGGCATTTGTCACCTACGGCGCCTTGGAGAGACGCATGACAGTGGTCAACAGCAAAACAGAGGTGGCCGCCGATGAGGGTAACGTCCGCGTTGAGTCCATTGTGGATGGCAAACCTGTCACGAGCACAATCCACGACGTGCTCCACATGCCCAACTTTGGGACAAACCTGCTCTCCGTCAGCCGCCTTACCAAAAAGGGACTTGAGGTTCTCTTCACAAAGAAGGAGGCCGTCATCCGCAAGGAGGGCAAAGGCGAGCTTATTACACACGCCAAGAGAGTGGACGACTTGTACCTGCTACGCACAAAGATCCTCGACAGCCGGGCGAGGTCCAACGCCGCCAATCTTGCAACGAACGATGAAGGAGACCTGGACCTGTGGCACCACAAACTTTGCAATACTTCTCCATCGACTGTAAAAGAGATGGAAAACAGAGAGATGGTGCGGGGTCTCCAAATCAGTGGCCTTGATGGAACCAAAGATACTGTGTGTGAGCCATGCGTTATCGGCAAATCAACGCGGCAGCCGTTTGTGGCAAAGGGGACACGTGCATCAACAAAGTTGGCAGTGGTACATACAGATGTGTGTGGACCACTTGAGAGCTCCATCTGTGGAGCTCGCTACTTCCTCACCTTCATCAACGACCACAGCCGCAACCTGTACCTCTACCTCATGAAGCCAAAGAGCGGAGTCCTTGCATGCATGTAAGAGTTTTTGGCACATGTGGAGTGGCAGACAGAGTTGAAGGTGAAGGCGTTCCGGAGCGCCAACGGTGGTGAATATGCGGGCTGCCTTGGGTGGATGAAGAGCAAGGGGATTTAGTGGCAGAAAAAAACTCCACACTCCCCGCAAGAGAATGGCGTTGCTGAGAGAGCAAATCGCACAATCCTCAACATGGTGCAATCAATGTTGAGCAACGCCGGCCTTCAACAACGGTATTGGGCGGAGGCGGCACGGACAGCGGCATACATAATGAACCTTACACCGACCAAGCCATTGAAGGAAAAGGAGAGCAAGGCGTGGAAGACACCACAAGAGGTGTGGAGCGGGAGGGAGCCGGCAGTGGGTCACCTCCGCACGTTTGGTTGCATTGCACATGCGGTGGTGCAGGCACGTGAAGGGCAGAGCAAGCTGGACCCACGAACCCGCCGGTGTATTTTCCTTGGGTACGAGAGCGGAAGCAAGGCGTGCCGACTCTTTGACCCAAGGAGGCAGCAGATTGTACGGAGTCGTGATGTCACGTTCGACAAGAAAAGCCGTTGGACGGACAAGGAGGCAAGTCTGTCCAATAGGGGGGAGTGGTTGCCACTCCTTGAGGGGGAGACGTTGGAGGATGTGAATGAGGGTGACATCCTCGTGGGGACACCAGCTGGAGATGATCGCCTAAGGGATGGGCGAGGGGCAGACTTTATTCTGGCCAGTTCAGATGAAGAATCTGAAGCACCTGAGATGGACGTGGAAGCGGGGAGTCGACCGATGTCTCCAAGGTCTCCAAGAGAGGGGGAGCAAGCGCTCAAAGAGGATGGCATCAAAAGAGGACAGCAACAGCAACAACCGCCTCAAGAGCCCCACACGAGTAGCTGGGTGCGAAAAAGGACACAGAGGTACGATGCCGACAAGGACATTTGGCCTGGGTTTGCACAAGTCTTCTTCACGCAAGAGGAGCATGAAGGAGGCACTGCACCAGAAGGATGGGGCTGAGTGGGAGGGAGCAATAAAATACAAGCACGCTTCCCATGAGGAGAAAGGCTACTCAGTTACAGGTTGAGCATGGACGACTGCCATGGGTGATGCGCAAGGGGGAGATTGTTACAGTAATGCTCCTCACCATGGCAGGAGTGACTCCAAAAAGGAACACCAAAAAAGACAAGCCAAGGTGGCTTAGTGGCTAATGGTGTCCACCTCTGGAGGCAGAGGCCCCGGTTCAAGTCCCACAAGATGAATTTCTGCCCTGCCTCAAGAGAGGTGGAAAATAGATGCCAGGAAGCTAGCTCAACCTCTAGAATTCCTCCTTGAGTTTCTAGAAGGCTAAGTGAGGGTCCAGGAAGGTGCCACATCTTCTAGAAGGGTGACTTTTCCAACATGGCATCTAGAGGTGCCTTGGTCTTCTGGATACCTTCCCTCCTACTAGAAGCAAGCTGAGGAATCTAGGAAGGGGCAGAAGCTTCTAGAGGAAGGAAGGGATGCCGTCCTAGGTGGGAAAAAGGACAGCCTACCAAGGGCCACTCTAGAAGCCATAGCATCTGCTAGGAAGCTCCAAATCTAGCATGCTTTTGTGTTTTGGAAAGCTTAGATCAGTGGCTATACAATGCCATTGTTTTTAGCCTTGGTAAAGAGTTCATTCCCAGTCAGTTTAGGCCAAAACTATTGCCTCACTCTCTGACCAGTTTTCTGCCATCCTTGAAACCGGTTGCCTCCACAGTTTCAGTCTCTCCAAAAACAGTTGGTGGTGTGAACTAGCTACTGCTAGGGACCCTCCAGGGTGCACACTCACCCTCAGGCAAAGACGAGCGGCCATCGGCCTGTTGAAGATTTGCCCCTCTGCATGCCCAAGTGCAGCGCCGGGAGGCACCGGCGAGCTGCCAATGAGAGGAAAATCCTTGCAGTTGGGTCTAGAGGCTTGAGGAATGCTCGAAGCCTCATATGGAGGATTTTCTCTGAAAGCAGACAAGTTGCTGTATCCGATGGAGGTTGTTTCATCGGAATGAGACAACCATGGGGTATGCGCGGGGGCTTTGGGAGCCTGCCGCAACTCGACTTTGGATGAATAATAGACCGGGCCGTGTAACCAAAATCCATCTGGGGATTTTGCTTCAGAAAGGCTACCGAGGCGTCCGGTGAATGATTTTCAGGATACGTGTGGTGCTGTTTGTTAGTGAGGGACTTGGCCAAAATCGTAGCTCGGCATCCAAAACTCAATAGTATGTTTTGTTGCTTGGGGACTGTCAAAATTCCAACTGGAGGTCCGTGAACAAGTTTCAAACCACAATCAATCCCCATCACCAAACTTGATGACTAACTCACTGGAACAGACCTCAAATACACCAGGGGTTCCGCCACTACGTGTAGGGACATCTGCACCTTCGGAGTGGCGTTTTGATGGGTCATTGATGTGTGAGGGCTCCTTGGCAAGCGACATGGTGTGCGCTGCGACTGAGCAGCTTGATTGGGATGCCGCACTTTGGCTAAAGTAGCAAGAACAACAGTGATCTGAATCGTACACGGTTTAGTGCGCTGAAGGGGTAATGACTACCCCTCCAAATGTTCAGATCACGTCCATGCTCAAAAACTAATGTAAAACTGAGTTATTCCCTTCGCAAAAGTGACTATCTTACAAATCCCTTCCACTCCTTGAAACATAGCATGAGACGACTAGAAAGCTCACGCTTAGACTCAAAACCTGCACAAAAGTAGCCGTGAACACAGTGAAGATCCTTCAGGCCAAGTTGGAAGTGCCACCACCTCAGAGGAGGTTTCTGACAAAGGATTATGGGCCAACGGCCCTGACCACTTTACACATTGCTCATGGCATTTCCAGCGGAGGGGATTGTCGTCAGGGATGACATCGACATCAAAATCTAAGGTCCTGGAGTGGAAGAATGCGCAAATGTTGCAGAAATAGATGTAGCCCATCAAGAAGTATGCAAGTGGTTTTGCGCTATGGAGGTTACACTTTGAGCTGCATCTCACAATAAGGGGCTGCTGGAGGTCATGAATGGAACGGAAGTCCTCAAGGAAGTGACAGCAACGGAAGTGTAGAAGGAGGCCTTTGAAAAAAAGAACACGGAGGCCCTCATAATGCTGGTGTCCAGGACAGCTGAGTCGCAGTGGGGCTACTTTCAAGGCTACAAGCTAGGAGTCCAGGCTTGGCGAGAATTCTCCGTCATCCATCAATCCAATTCGCTGGCAATCAAAATTTTTGCGATGAAGCGACTCTTGACGGTGTGAATCAAGGAGGGAGATAATGTCATCTCCTCCATGCAGAAGATTGAGTCACTCACCTCACAATGCAACAACGTGGGTGGAACATGGAAATGCAGGTGCAGGAGATGGTCCTCCTCATGGCCCTTCTTGACAGTTGGAGCCCTCTGATCATTGTCTTGGGAGGTTGGAAAGAGGAAAAGCTCACTTATGGCACAGTTGCAGAGTACATCCACAACGAGGCTCTGCGACAGAGCTGCGATGAGTCCATGTCTTCCTCATCAGCCCTCCTCACCAAAATGCATGGTGGCAGAAGCAAGGTCAAGGGAGGTGGCGGACATGGTGGTGGCAAGAAGGGCGCTAAGAAGGGTGCTTGTCGTAACTGCGGCAAGGAGGGCCATTGGGCCTGTAAGTGAACCAAGGAGACAAGGACTGGGAGCAAGGAAGCCAACGGCAAGAAGGCGCTCATCAACGGTACTAAAAACAGCTACCTCAAGAAGGTTAACCAGCAATTCTTTGAATCCAGAGCAAAGGAGCACACCCACGTCCCGAAGGTTGGGTTCATCAACTACACAAAGTTCCGCAATTCCATAGAGGTTGCAAAAGACAAGGTCGAGCCGGCGGCTGGCCAAGGAGACGTGGACATGTAGGTGGTGGTTGGTGAGAAACGGGTGCATTGTGTCATCAAGGACGTGCAACACGTTCTTGGCTTAGCGGACATTCTAAGTGTCAGCCGCTTGATGGACAAGGGATGCATGGTGCTCCTTAGGAGAAAAGGGACAGTAGTGTGGAAGGATGGTGGCGACAAGCCCGCACTAGAGGCTAAACGTGAGGGAGGCCTCTACATCGTGAAGACCAAGGTGATCCCCGCGGTGACAGATTCAGCAGACTTGCAAGAACGCACCGTCAACTTGGCCAAAGGAGGGGAAGCTAATCTTGAGCTCTAGCACCAGCGAATGGGACATTCCTCACCCGTAGTTGTGAAGGAGATGGTGAAGGGCAAGATTGTACGCGGCCTTGTCATCGACAGTGTGAAAGAGGCAACAGATGCAGCAAAGCACAAAAGTGCAAGCCTTGCATTTTGGACGAGGCGCGGCGCAAACCGTTCATGGAGAATGTGAATTGCGCTTTGGACCTCCTGGAGGTCATGCACAACGACGTGTGCGGACCATTTAAGACGGCGTAAAAGAGTGGCATGCATTGCTTTGTGACCTTCATTGATGACTACAACAGAAAACTCTGTGTACTTCATGAAGCGGAAAGGCAAAGTCCTGCACCAGCTGAAGGAGTATGTTATCATGGTGGAGAGGCAAACTGACGTGAAGTTCGGAGTGCTACAAATCAACAACAATAACAAGTACATGGGCTGTAACGGGTGGATGAAAAAGCAGAGCATAAAATGGGAACAAACTACACCATACATGCCTCAAGAGCAAGTTCACAAAGGAAGTTGTAGTTGACAAGTACATGGTGCGGCTGGTGGCAAAGGGCAATGCACAATGTAATGGCGAGCACTACAATGAGACGTTTGCTCCCGTTGCCAAGTTCACAAGCATTCGGGCAATCCTTGCGGTGGCAGCCGTGAAGGACATGGAGCTCCACCAAATGGATGTAAAGACGGCATTCCTCAACGGTATCATAGATGAAGAGATCTACATGGAGGTGCTAGAGGGGTTGGAGGTGCCTAAGGACAAGTTGTGCAAGCTATAGAGGTCCTTGTGTGGACAGAAAAAATCACCCGAATGCTGGAACCAACAGGTAAGTGGCCGATCCAATGCCACTACACTTGCAGGCGGTCAAGCGCATCTTCCACTACCTGCAAGCGGCGCAGAATGCACGCTTGAGATTCAACAGCAATAGGCGGGTGGACCCCTTGTGTCTAGTCTACTATACAGATGCAAACTACGCTCGTGATGTGGATAAGCGGAAGCCCACATCCGGCTACATGTTCTTCCTCGCTTGTGCAGCGGTCTCGTGATGCAGCAGGAAGCAGGACTGCGTTGCCACCTCCACAGTGGAAGCAGAGTACATTGAGGCAGTCAAGGAGGTGGTGTGGCTCCGCAGGTTGCTGGGGGAGCTTGGTGTTCTTTAGCAAGAGCCTACGGCAATACAGGAGGAAAACATTGGCTCCATCTTGTTTACCAACTGCCTGACGCAGCACAGGAGGACAAAGCACATCAACGTGCGCTATGACTATGCATGGGACATAGTTGAAAAGGGGAAAGTGGTGCCGCAACACTTAAGTAGGCACAACATGCTTGCGGTTTGCTTGACCAAAGCGCAACCCGTGGACTGGCACGCAATGAGCGTGGCAAGGCTTGGGATGACCAACAATGATGGGCTGGAGGGAGCAGTGGAAGATGAGTGGGAGCAAGTAGGAGTCGCGGGCATGGCAGGTACAGGGGGGGGGAATGTTGAATATTTTCCACTCTGCATTCCCAAGTGCGGCATTGAGAGGCACCGGCGAGCAGTCAGTGAGAGGAAAATCCTTGTAGTTGAATCTAGTGGCTCAAGGATTTCTTGGATCCTGAAATGGATGATTGCCCTAAAAGTTGACGGGTCGTTGAATCCGGTGAAGGTTGTTTCACCAAAATCGGACAAGTAACGAGGGAGATATGAGCTTCCAAAGTTGGGGTGTGCGCGGGGCTTCGGAAGCCGGCCGCAACTAAAATTTTGCTCAATAGTTGACCAGACCAATCAACAAAAATCCATATAAGAATTTCGCTCCGGAAAGGCTACCGAGGCTTCCGGTGAATGATTTGCCGGATATCAGTGGTGCAGTTTGTTACTAGGAGACTTGGCCAAAATCCTGGCTCGACGTCCTAAACTCAATAGTACGTTTTGTTGCTCGGGGACTTGGTCCAAAATCTGACTAAAGGTGCGTGAACAGGTTTCAAACCACATCAATCCCCGTCACCAAACTCAATGATTGACTCATCAAAACAGGCCCCAAAGGCACGAGGGGAACCGCCACTACGTGTAGGGACATATGCAGCTCCGGAGAAGCGTTTCGATAGGTCCTTGATGTGTGAGGGCGCCTCGGCGGGCGACATGGTGCATGCTGCAACTGAGCGGCTGGGTTTGGGTGTCGTGCTTTGGCTGAAGAAGCGGGAGCTACGGTGATCTGAATCACGCATGGTTTTGTGAGTTGGAGAGCTAATGACTAGCCCCACAAATGTTCAAATCATGTCTATGTTAAAAAACTAATGCAATTTTGCATTGTTCCCTTCGTAAAAGTGAATGTCTCACAACTCTCTTCCACTCCCAGAAACATAGCGTGAGGCAACCAGAAAGCTCACGCTTAGACTCAAAACTTGCACAAAAGTAGTCATGAGCACAGTGAAGATCCTTCAACCAACATCGGAATTTCCACCACCTGGGGGCCAGTTTCTGACACGGCCTTCCACCTTTTGGCCGCGATGCCTCAAGGGACAAGGCCTGTGGCCTCAAGCCCTCGCCTTGACCCCTTCTGATTGCCTACTCAAGTGAGCAAGGCGAGGGATAGAGAGGGACGGAGTGAGGCCTGATTTAAATGGAAAATGCCTGCGCAAAATCGTTGAATGTGCCTCGCATGCGATCATTTTGCGCTGTCACGTCAAAATTAAAACTCGAGTTCCTTTTTAATGAACTTTGAGTTTCATTTATGGAAAACTTTTGCAAAAACATGTTAGAAGGCTCTTGAGGAGTTTTTTCTTTTTTTAACTCCTCATTCATTTGAACATCCTCTTTCCTCCATGGGGCTAATTGAATGTTTGTGGGATAGGGTGGGAAGTTTCCACCCCCAATTCATCAACACTTTCGCTCATTTCCAGACCCCTTCCTTCCTTCTTCATCCCAAAAATGAGAACAGCACTCTTCTCTAATACTAGGGACTATCACGGCCTGAGAGCACCCTTAAAAGGAGGGTGACACCTTGATGATTTTTGGCGGATTCTCCAACGCCATCAGCTAAAGGGAGACACCGCCAAGAGACATGATAGGTGTCAAGGAATGTGAACAAGAGACCAAGAATACCAAAAAGACAAGAGGAAGACAAGAAATTGGAGAGGGGGGATGGACTTGTTCAGGATTGTAAGAATTCTCCTCCCACCCTCTCTTCCTTGTTTGTTGAGCGGTACTCATACTCCTAGATTCTAGTCGTGACCAATAGCTATGAGTCACGGTTTATGAAGACACTTTTCAAAATCCATGTGCTTGTGCCAACCACGGCGGCCAAGAAAAATATCTTTATTCTACCACGTGATTGTGCCAACCGTGGCGGCCTAGGAAAACAGAAATAGATTTTATGATTGCCTCACTGATCATGAGATCCAGGAGACTTCCGGAGGTGACACCTCTCCAAAGTTATGGGATGATCCTCACAGCGGTCTTCGTGTGCTAGTTGCACGGACGACAGAATGGAAAGTGCCGGACCACCCAAAAACAACAAGGGCAAGGTGGTGACGGCCTCACCACACGCCCTCAGCAGACTCCAAATCTTGAGAGCCACCACCACGAGCACGGTTGTCAAAGCAATGGCAACCTTACCGCCAAAGGCAACTGAAGCCAAACTTTGAGACGCCGAGAAGTGTGCAGTAGCCAACGAGCACATCAAAATTCAGGTGGATGAATGCCCTTGAGGAGGACCACCCGAGCGTGGACACTAACAAAGAGCACAATGTCGATGATGGCCAAAGCAACGGGGATTGCAATCACGGCCATCGTTGTACGGAAAACTCAAGCAAATCGATTGAGAGGGGCAAGATGCCCCCCAGATCACCTAACGTTATCCACAACAGTGAGGTTATTGATGGTAGCAAAGGCACCAAAAGCAGCCGCATAGGAAATTCCCGTGAGCATGAGCCGGAAGACATCACTATCAAGGAAATTTGTGACGACTGCAAGAGGCTTGCTAAGTTGGTTGCCAATGCGGCAGGCCGACTCAAGATCACCACCGATGGTGGAGGTATAGCACTACCCGTAAGAGTGGGGGTGCAACCCCCTTCCTACGATAAGGCTGCGGTAAACCAATGCCCTCCCGAGCGTCTTCATGAACGAAAGCCTCCTTTGGAAGTTAGGGCTCCTCGGAGGTGTATACGCAAACCATACCCTCATGTAGTGGATAAAGGTGCAAAAACAGTGCATGGCCCTTGAGGCTATTGCTGACGCCATGACAAAAACATAGCTGAAGGTCATGTTCGGCAACCTGCTGGCCCATATCGGGCAGAGCATCACAGACCTTGACCGTGATTTCAGCTATAGTAG
>SZWC01041925.1:0-10708 GCA_023375785.1 Penium margaritaceum
CAAAGTTTTGCCAGATTTGTTACAGAGTTGTGCCAGAGTTGTGCCAGAGTTGTGCCAGAGTTGTGCCAGAGTCGTGCCAGAGTTGTGCCAGAGTTATGCCAGAGTTGTGCCAGAGATTTGCCAGAGTTGTGCCCCAGTTGAGCCAGAGTTGTTTCAGGGCTGTGCCAGAGTTGTGCCAGAGTTTTGGCAGAGTTGTGCCAGAGTTGTGCCGGAGTTGTGCCAGAGTTGTGCCAGTGTTGAGCCAGAGTTGTGCCAGAGTTGTGCTCGATTTGTTCCAAAGTTGTTCCAGAGTTGTTCCAGAGTTGTGCCAGAGTTGTGCCAGAGTTGGGCCAGAGTTGGGCCAGAGCTGTGCCAGAGATAAGCCAGAGTTGTGCCAGTGTTGTGCCAGAGTTGTGGCAGAGTCGTGCCAGAGTTGTCCCAGAGTTGTGCCAGAGTTGTGCCAGAGTTGTGCCAGATTTGTGCCATAGTTGTGCCAGAGTTCTGTAAGAGATGTGCCAGAGTTGTGCCAGAATTTTTCCAGAGTTATGCCGGAGATGTGCCAGAGTTGTGCCAGAGTTGTGCCAGAGCTGTGCCATAGTTGTGCCAGAGTTGTGCCAGAGTTGTGCAAGTGTTGTGCCAGAGTTGTGCCAGAGTTGTGCCAGTGTTGTGCCAAATATTTTCTGGCGTTGTGCCATAGTTGTGCCAGAGTTGTGCCAGAGTTGTGCTAGAGTTGTGCCAGAGTTGTACCAGAGTAGTGCCAGAGTTGTGCCGGAGTTGTGCCAGTATTGTGCCAGGGTTGTGCCAGTGTTGTGCCAGAGTGGTGCCAGAGTTGTGCCAGAGTTGTGCCAAAGTTGTGCCTGAGTTGTGCCAGATTTGTGCCGGAGTTGTGCCAGTTTTTTCCAGATTTGTGCCATAATTGTGCCAGATTTGTGTCAGAGTTGTGCCAGAGTTGTGCCCGACTTGTGCCAGAGTTGTGCTTGAGATGTACCAGAGTTGTGCCAGAGTTGTGTCAGAGTTGTGCCAGAGTTGTGCCATAGTTGAGCCAGAGTTTGGCCAGAGTTGTGCCAGAGATTTGCCAGAGTTGTGCCAGAGTTGTGCCAGAGTTGTGCCGGAGTTGTGGCGGAGTTGTGCCATAGTTGTGCCAGAGTTGTCCCAGAGTTGTGCCAGAGTTGTGCCAGAGTTGCGCCAGAATTGTGGCAGAGTTGTGCCAGAGTTGTGCCAGAGTTGTCCCGGAGTTGTGCCAGAGTTGTGCCAGAGTTGTGCTCGAGTTGTGCCAGAGTTGTGCCAGAGTTGTGCTCGAGTTGTGCCAGAGTTGTGCCAGAGTTGTGCTCGAGTTGTGCCAGAGTTGTGCCAGAGTTGTGCTCGAGTTGTGCCAGAGTTGTGCCAGAGTTGTGCTCGAGTTGTGCCAGAGTTGTGCCAGAGTTGTGCTCGAGTTGTGCCAGAGTTGTGCCAGAGTTGTGCTCGAGTTGTGCCAGAGTTGTGCCAGAGTTGTGCTCGAGTTGTGCCAGAGTTGTGCCAGAGTTGTGCTCGAGTTGTGCCAGAGTTGTGCCAGAGTTGTGCTCGAGTTGTGCCAGAGTTGTGCCAGAGTTGTGCTCGAGTTGTGCCAGAGTTGTGCCAGAGTTGTGCTCGAGTTGTGCCAGAGTTGTGCCAGAGTTGTGCTCGAGTTGTGCCAGAGTTGTGCCAGAGTTGTGCTCGAGTTGTGCCAGAGTTGTGCCAGAGTTGTGCTCGAGTTGTGCCAGAGTTGTGCCAGAGTTGTGCTCGAGTTGTGCCAGAGTTGTGCCAGAGTTGTGCTCGAGTTGTGCCAGAGTTGTGCCAGAGTTGTGCTCGAGTTGTGCCAGAGTTGTGCCAGAGTTGTGCTCGAGTTGTGCCAGAGTTGTGCCAGAGTTGTGCTCGAGTTGTGCCAGAGTTGTGCCAGAGTTGTGCTCGAGTTGTGCCAGAGTTGTGCCAGAGTTGTGCTCGAGTTGTGCCAGAGTTGTGCCAGAGTTGTGCTCGAGTTGTGCCAGAGTTGTGCCAGAGTTGTGCTCGAGTTGTGCCAGAGTTGTGCCAGAGTTGTGCTCGAGTTGTGCCAGAGTTGTGCCAGAGTTGTGCTCGAGTTGTGCCAGAGTTGTGCCAGAGTTGTGCTCGAGTTGTGCCAGAGTTGTGCCAGAGTTGTGCTCGAGTTGTGCCAGAGTTGTGCCAGAGTTGTGCTCGAGTTGTGCCAGAGTTGTGCCAGAGTTGTGCTCGAGTTGTGCCAGAGTTGTGCCAGAGTTGTGCTCGAGTTGTGCCAGAGTTGTGCCAGAGTTGTGCTCGAGTTGTGCCAGAGTTGTGCCAGAGTTGTGCTCGAGTTGTGCCAGAGTTGTGCCAGAGTTGTGCTCGAGTTGTGCCAGAGTTGTGCCAGAGTTGTGCTCGAGTTGTGCCAGAGTTGTGCCAGAGTTGTGCTCGAGTTGTGCCAGAGTTGTGCCAGAGTTGTGCTCGAGTTGTGCCAGAGTTGTGCCAGAGTTGTGCTCGAGTTGTGCCAGAGTTGTGCCAGAGTTGTGCTCGAGTTGTGCCAGAGTTGTGCCAGAGTTGTGCTCGAGTTGTGCCAGAGTTGTGCCAGAGTTGTGCTCGAGTTGTGCCAGAGTTGTGCCAGAGTTGTGCTCGAGTTGTGCCAGAGTTGTGCCAGAGTTGTGCTCGAGTTGTGCCAGAGTTGTGCCAGAGTTGTGCTCGAGTTGTGCCAGAGTTGTGCCAGAGTTGTGCTCGAGTTGTGCCAGAGTTGTGCCAGAGTTGTGCTCGAGTTGTGCCAGAGTTGTGCCAGAGTTGTGCTCGAGTTGTGCCAGAGTTGTGCCAGAGTTGTGCTCGAGTTGTGCCAGAGTTGTGCCAGAGTTGTGCTCGAGTTGTGCCAGAGTTGTGCCAGAGTTGTGCTAGAGTTGTGCCCGAGTTGAGCCAGAGGTGTTTCAGAGTTGTGCCAGAGTTGTGCCAGAGTTGTGCCAGAGTTGTGCCAGAGTTGTGCCAGAGTTGTGCCGGAGTTGTGCCATAGTTGTGCCAGAGTTGTGCCAGAGTTGTGCTCGTTTTGTTCCAAAGTTGTGCCAGAGTTGTTCCAGAGATATGCCAGACTTTTCCAGAGTTGTGCGAGAGTTGTGCCAGAGTCGTGCCAGAGATCTTCCAGAGTTATGCCAGAGTTTTGCAGGAGTTGTGCCAGAGTTGTGCCAGAGTTGTGACAGAGTTGTGCCAGAGTTATGCCAGAGTTGTCTAGAGTCATGCCAGAGTTGTAACACAGTTGTGTCAGAGTTGTGCCAGAGTTGTGGCAGAGTTGTTTCAGAGTTGTTCCTGAGTTGTTCCAGAGTTTTGCCATAGTTGTGGCAGAGTTGTGCCAGAGTTGTGCCAGAGTTGTACCAGAGTTGTGCCGGAGTTGTGCCAGAGTTGTGCCAGAGTTGTGCCAGAGTTGTGCCAGAGTCGTGCCAGAGTTGTCCCAGGATGGTGCCAGTGTGATGGCAGAGTGGTGCCAGAGTGGTGCCAGAGTGGTGCCAGAGTGGTGCCAGAGTGGTGCCAGAGTGGTGCCAGAGTGGTGCCAGAGTGGTGCCAGAGTGGTGCCAGAGTGGTGCCAGAGTGGTGCCAGAGTGGTGCCAGAGTGGTGCCAGAGTGGTGCCAGAGTGGTGCCAGAGTGGTGCCAGAGTGGTGCCAGAGTGGTGCCAGAGTGGTGCCAGAGTGGTGCCAGAGTGGTGCCAGAGTGGTGCCAGAGTGGTGCCAGAGTGGTGCCAGAGTGGTGCCAGAGTGGTGCCAGAGTGGTGCCAGAGTGGTGCCAGAGTGGTGCCAGAGTGGTGCCAGAGTGGTGCCAGAGTGGTGCCAGAGTGGTGCCAGAGTGGTGCCAGAGTGGTGCCAGAGTGGTGCCAGAGTGGTGCCAGAGTGGTGCCAGAGTGGTGCCAGAGTGGTGCCAGAGTGGTGCCAGAGTGGTGCCAGAGTGGTGCCAGAGTGGTGCCAGAGTGGTGCCAGAGTGGTGCCAGAGTGGTGCCAGAGTGGTGCCAGAGTGGTGCCAGAGTGGTGCCAGAGTGGTGCCAGAGTGGTGCCAGAGTGGTGCCAGAGTGGTGCCAGAGTGGTGCCAGAGTGGTGCCAGAGTGGTGCCAGAGTGGTGCCAGAGTGGTGCCAGAGTGGTGCCAGAGTGGTGCCAGAGTGGTGCCAGAGTGGTGCCAGAGTGGTGCCAGAGTGGTGCCAGAGTGGTGCCAGAGTGGTGCCAGAGTGGTGCCAGAGTGGTGCCAGAGTGGTGCCAGAGTGGTGCCAGAGTGGTGCCAGAGTGGTGCCAGAGTGGTGCCAGAGTGGTGCCAGAGTGGTGCCAGAGTGGTGCCAGAGTGGTGCCAGAGTGGTGCCAGAGTGGTGCCAGAGTGGTGCCAGAGTGGTGCCAGAGTGGTGCCAGAGTGGTGCCAGAGTGGTGCCAGAGTGGTGCCAGAGTGGTGCCAGAGTGGTGCCAGAGTGGTGCCAGAGTGGTGCCAGAGTGGTGCCAGAGTGGTGCCAGAGTGGTGCCAGAGTGGTGCCAGAGTGGTGCCAGAGTGGTGCCAGAGTGGTGCCAGAGTGGTGCCAGAGTGGTGCCAGAGTGGTGCCAGAGTGGTGCCAGAGTGGTGCCAGAGTGGTGCCAGAGTGGTGCCAGAGTGGTGCCAGAGTGGTGCCAGAGTGGTGCCAGAGTGGTGCCAGAGTGGTGCCAGAGTGGTGCCAGAGTGGTGCCAGAGTGGTGCCAGAGTGGTGCCAGAGTGGTGCCAGAGTGGTGCCAGAGTGGTGCCAGAGTGGTGCCAGAGTGGTGCCAGAGTGGTGCCAGAGTGGTGCCAGAGTGGTGCCAGAGTGGTGCCAGAGTGGTGCCAGAGTGGTGCCAGAGTGGTGCCAGAGTGGTGCCAGAGTGGTGCCAGAGTGGTGCCAGAGTGGTGCCAGAGTGGTGCCAGAGTGGTGCCAGAGTGGTGCCAGAGTGGTGCCAGAGTGGTGCCAGAGTGGTGCCAGAGTGGTGCCAGAGTGGTGCCAGAGTGGTGCCAGAGTGGTGCCAGAGTGGTGCCAGAGTGGTGCCAGAGTGGTGCCAGAGTGGTGCCAGAGTGGTGCCAGAGTGGTGCCAGAGTGGTGCCAGAGTGGTGCCAGAGTGGTGCCAGAGTGGTGCCAGAGTGGTGCCAGAGTGGTGCCAGAGTGGTGCCAGAGTGGTGCCAGAGTGGTGCCAGAGTGGTGCCAGAGTGGTGCCAGAGTGGTGCCAGAGTGGTGCCAGAGTGGTGCCAGAGTGGTGCCAGAGTGGTGCCAGAGTGGTGCCAGAGTGGTGCCAGAGTGGTGCCAGAGTGGTGCCAGAGTGGTGCCAGAGTGGTGCCAGAGTGGTGCCAGAGTGGTGCCAGAGTGGTGCCAGAGTTGTGCCAGAGTTGTGCCAGAGTTGTGCCAGAGTTGTGCTAGAGTTGTGCCAGAGTTGTGCCAGAGTTGTGCCAGAGTTGTGTCAGAGTTGTGCCAGAGTTGTGTCAGAGTTGTGCCAGAACCGTGCTAGAGTTGTGCCAGGGTTGTGCGAGAGTTGTGCCGGAGTTGTGCTAGAGTTGTGCCAGAGTTGTGCCAGAGTTGTGCCAGAGTTGTGCCAGAGTTGTGCCAGAGTTGTGCAAGAGTTGTGCCAGAGTTGTGCCGGAGTTGTGCCAGTTTGTGCCAGAGTTGTGCCATAGTTGTGCCAGATTTGTGTCAGAGTTGTGCCAGAGTTGTGCCCGAGTTGTGCCAGAGTTGTGCCAGAGATGTACCAGATTTGTGCCAGAGTTGAGCCAGAATTGTACCAGAGTTGTGCCAGAGTTGGGACAGAGTTTGGCCAGAGTTGTGACAGAGATGTACCAGATTTGTGCCAGAGTTGAGCCAGAATTGTGCCAGAGTTGTGCCAGAGTTGGGACAGAGTTTGGCCAGAGTTATGACAGAGATGTGCCAGAGTTGTGCCAGAGTTGTGCCAGAATCGTGCCAGAGTTGTGCCAGAGTTGTGCCCGATATGAGCCAGATTTGTTTCAGAGTTGTGCCAGAGTTGTGCCAGAGTTGTGCCAGAGTTGTGCCGGAGTTGTGCCAAAGTTGTGCCGGAGTTGTTCCAGAGTTGTTCCAGAGTTGTGCTCTATTTGTTCCAAAGTTGTGCCACAGTTGTTCCAGAGTTGTGCCAGAGTTAAGCCAGAGTTGTGCCAGAGTTGTGCCAGACTTGTGCCAGAGTTGGCCCAGAGTTGGGCCAGAGTTGTGCCAGAGTTGTGCCAGAGGTGTGCCAGAGTTGTGCCAGAGTTGTACCAGAGTTGTGCCCGAGTTGTGCCGGAGTTGTGCCAGAGTTGTGCGAGAGTTGTGCCAGAGTTGTGCCAGAGGTGTGCCAGAGTTGTGCCAGAGTTGTACCAGAGTTGTGCCCGAGTTGTGCCGGAGTTGTGCCAGAGTTGTGCGAGAGTTGTGCCAGAGTTGTGCCAGAGGTGTGCCAGAGTTGTGCCAGAGTTGTACCAGAGTTGTGCCCGAGTTGTGCCGGAGTTGTGCCAGAGTTGTGCGAGAGTTGTGCCAGAGTTGTGCCAGAGGTGTGCCAGAGTTGTGCCAGAGTTGTACCAGAGTTGTGCCCGAGTTGTGCCGGAGTTGTGCCAGAGTTGTGCGAGAGTTGTGCCAGAGTTGTGCCAGAGGTGTGCCAGAGTTGTGCCAGAGTTGTACCAGAGTTGTGCCCGAGTTGTGCCGGAGTTGTGCCAGAGTTGTGCGAGAGTTGTGCCAGAGTTGTGCCAGAGGTGTGCCAGAGTTGTGCCAGAGTTGTACCAGAGTTGTGCCCGAGTTGTGCCGGAGTTGTGCCAGAGTTGTGCGAGAGTTGTGCCAGAGTTGTGCCAGAGGTGTGCCAGAGTTGTGCCAGAGTTGTACCAGAGTTGTGCCCGAGTTGTGCCGGAGTTGTGCCAGAGTTGTGCGAGAGTTGTGCCAGAGTTGTGCCAGAGGTGTGCCAGAGTTGTGCCAGAGTTGTACCAGAGTTGTGCCCGAGTTGTGCCGGAGTTGTGCCAGAGTTGTGCGAGAGTTGTGCCAGAGTTGTGCCAGAGGTGTGCCAGAGTTGTGCCAGAGTTGTACCAGAGTTGTGCCCGAGTTGTGCCGGAGTTGTGCCAGAGTTGTGCGAGAGTTGTGCCAGAGTTGTGCCAGAGGTGTGCCAGAGTTGTGCCAGAGTTGTACCAGAGTTGTGCCCGAGTTGTGCCGGAGTTGTGCCAGAGTTGTGCGAGAGTTGTGCCAGAGTTGTGCCAGAGGTGTGCCAGAGTTGTGCCAGAGTTGTACCAGAGTTGTGCCCGAGTTGTGCCGGAGTTGTGCCAGAGTTGTGCGAGAGTTGTGCCAGAGTTGTGCCAGAGGTGTGCCAGAGTTGTGCCAGAGTTGTACCAGAGTTGTGCCCGAGTTGTGCCGGAGTTGTGCCAGAGTTGTGCGAGAGTTGTGCCAGAGTTGTGCCAGAGGTGTGCCAGAGTTGTGCCAGAGTTGTACCAGAGTTGTGCCCGAGTTGTGCCGGAGTTGTGCCAGAGTTGTGCGAGAGTTGTGCCAGAGTTGTGCCAGAGGTGTGCCAGAGTTGTGCCAGAGTTGTACCAGAGTTGTGCCCGAGTTGTGCCGGAGTTGTGCCAGAGTTGTGCGAGAGTTGTGCCAGAGTTGTGCCAGAGGTGTGCCAGAGTTGTGCCAGAGTTGTACCAGAGTTGTGCCCGAGTTGTGCCGGAGTTGTGCCAGAGTTGTGCGAGAGTTGTGCCAGAGTTGTGCCAGAGGTGTGCCAGAGTTGTGCCAGAGTTGTACCAGAGTTGTGCCCGAGTTGTGCCGGAGTTGTGCCAGAGTTGTGCGAGAGTTGTGCCAGAGTTGTGCCAGAGGTGTGCCAGAGTTGTGCCAGAGTTGTACCAGAGTTGTGCCCGAGTTGTGCCGGAGTTGTGCCAGAGTTGTGCGAGAGTTGTGCCAGAGTTGTGCCAGAGGTGTGCCAGAGTTGTGCCAGAGTTGTACCAGAGTTGTGCCCGAGTTGTGCCGGAGTTGTGCCAGAGTTGTGCGAGAGTTGTGCCAGAGTTGTGCCAGAGGTGTGCCAGAGTTGTGCCAGAGTTGTACCAGAGTTGTGCCCGAGTTGTGCCGGAGTTGTGCCAGAGTTGTGCGAGAGTTGTGCCAGAGTTGTGCCAGAGGTGTGCCAGAGTTGTGCCAGAGTTGTACCAGAGTTGTGCCCGAGTTGTGCCGGAGTTGTGCCAGAGTTGTGCGAGAGTTGTGCCAGAGTTGTGCCAGAGGTGTGCCAGAGTTGTGCCAGAGTTGTACCAGAGTTGTGCCCGAGTTGTGCCGGAGTTGTGCCAGAGTTGTGCGAGAGTTGTGCCAGAGTTGTGCCAGAGGTGTGCCAGAGTTGTGCCAGAGTTGTACCAGAGTTGTGCCCGAGTTGTGCCGGAGTTGTGCCAGAGTTGTGCGAGAGTTGTGCCAGAGTTGTGCCAGAGGTGTGCCAGAGTTGTGCCAGAGTTGTACCAGAGTTGTGCCCGAGTTGTGCCGGAGTTGTGCCAGAGTTGTGCGAGAGTTGTGCCAGAGTTGTGCCAGAGGTGTGCCAGAGTTGTGCCAGAGTTGTACCAGAGTTGTGCCCGAGTTGTGCCGGAGTTGTGCCAGAGTTGTGCGAGAGTTGTGCCAGAGTTGTGCCAGAGGTGTGCCAGAGTTGTGCCAGAGTTGTACCAGAGTTGTGCCCGAGTTGTGCCGGAGTTGTGCCAGAGTTGTGCGAGAGTTGTGCCAGAGTTGTGCCAGAGGTGTGCCAGAGTTGTGCCAGAGTTGTACCAGAGTTGTGCCCGAGTTGTGCCGGAGTTGTGCCAGAGTTGTGCGAGAGTTGTGCCAGAGTTGTGCCAGAGGTGTGCCAGAGTTGTGCCAGAGTTGTACCAGAGTTGTGCCCGAGTTGTGCCGGAGTTGTGCCAGAGTTGTGCGAGAGTTGTGCCAGAGTTGTGCCAGAGGTGTGCCAGAGTTGTGCCAGAGTTGTACCAGAGTTGTGCCCGAGTTGTGCCGGAGTTGTGCCAGAGTTGTGCGAGAGTTGTGCCAGAGTTGTGCCAGAGGTGTGCCAGAGTTGTGCCAGAGTTGTACCAGAGTTGTGCCCGAGTTGTGCCGGAGTTGTGCCAGAGTTGTGCGAGAGTTGTGCCAGAGTTGTGCCAGAGGTGTGCCAGAGTTGTGCCAGAGTTGTACCAGAGTTGTGCCCGAGTTGTGCCGGAGTTGTGCCAGAGTTGTGCGAGAGTTGTGCCAGAGTTGTGCCAGAGGTGTGCCAGAGTTGTGCCAGAGTTGTACCAGAGTTGTGCCCGAGTTGTGCCGGAGTTGTGCCAGAGTTGTGCGAGAGTTGTGCCAGAGTTGTGCCAGAGGTGTGCCAGAGTTGTGCCAGAGTTGTACCAGAGTTGTGCCCGAGTTGTGCCGGAGTTGTGCCAGAGTTGTGCGAGAGTTGTGCCAGAGTTGTGCCAGAGGTGTGCCAGAGTTGTGCCAGAGTTGTACCAGAGTTGTGCCCGAGTTGTGCCGGAGTTGTGCCAGAGTTGTGCGAGAGTTGTGCCAGAGTTGTGCCAGAGGTGTGCCAGAGTTGTGCCAGAGTTGTACCAGAGTTGTGCCCGAGTTGTGCCGGAGTTGTGCCAGAGTTGTGCGAGAGTTGTGCCAGAGTTGTGCCAGAGGTGTGCCAGAGTTGTGCCAGAGTTGTACCAGAGTTGTGCCCGAGTTGTGCCGGAGTTGTGCCAGAGTTGTGCGAGAGTTGTGCCAGAGTTGTGCCAGAGGTGTGCCAGAGTTGTGCCAGAGTTGTACCAGAGTTGTGCCCGAGTTGTGCCGGAGTTGTGCCAGAGTTGTGCGAGAGTTGTGCCAGAGTTGTGCCAGAGGTGTGCCAGAGTTGTGCCAGAGTTGTACCAGAGTTGTGCCCGAGTTGTGCCGGAGTTGTGCCAGAGTTGTGCGAGAGTTGTGCCAGAGTTGTGCCAGAGGTGTGCCAGAGTTGTGCCAGAGTTGTACCAGAGTTGTGCCCGAGTTGTGCCGGAGTTGTGCCAGAGTTGTGCGAGAGTTGTGCCAGAGTTGTGCCAGAGGTGTGCCAGAGTTGTGCCAGAGTTGTACCAGAGTTGTGCCCGAGTTGTGCCGGAGTTGTGCCAGAGTTGTGCGAGAGTTGTGCCAGAGTTGTGCCAGAGGTGTGCCAGAGTTGTGCCAGAGTTGTACCAGAGTTGTGCCCGAGTTGTGCCGGAGTTGTGCCAGAGTTGTGCGAGAGTTGTGCCAGAGTTGTGCCAGAGGTGTGCCAGAGTTGTGCCAGAGTTGTACCAGAGTTGTGCCCGAGTTGTGCCGGAGTTGTGCCAGAGTTGTGCGAGAGTTGTGCCAGAGTTGTGCCAGAGTCGTGCCAGAGTCGTGCCACAGTTGTGCCAAAGTTGTGCGAGAGTTGTGCCAGAGTTGTGCCAGAGTTGTGCCAGAGTTGTGCCTGAGTTGTTCCAGAGTTGTGCCATAGTTGTGCCAGAGTTGTGCCAGAGTTGTACCAGAGTTGTGCCAGAGTGATGCCGGGGTTGTGCCAGAGATGTGCCAGAGTTGTGCTAGATTTGTGCCAGAGTTGTACCAGAGTTGTTCCAGAGTTGTGCCGGAGTTGTGCCAGTGTTGTGCCAGAGTGGTGCCAGAGTTGTGCCCGAGTTGTGCCAGAGTTGTGCCTGAGTTGTGCCAGAGTTGTGCCGGAGTTGTGCCAGTTTTTTCCAGAGTTGCGCCATAATTGTGCCAGATTTTTGTCAGAGTTGTGCCAGAGTTGTGCCCGAGTTTTTCCAGAGTTAAGCCAGAGATGTACCAGAGTTGTGCCAGAGTTGTGCCAGAGTTGTGCCAGAGTTGTGCCAGAGTTGAG
>SZWC01041928.1:0-10706 GCA_023375785.1 Penium margaritaceum
CTCTCTCTCTCTCTCTCTCTCTCTCTCTCTCTCTCTCTCTCTCTCTCTCTCTCTCTCTCTCTCTCTCTCTCTCTCTCTCTCTCTCTCTCTCTCTCCACATTCCATGGTTCTACATCTTTGGTAGATTTACTACTGGTAACAGTGCAGGAGGGACAATCCCTCCTAAATTCTGTGGTGCGTAGGTCCTGGACCTGTCTTGGGCCCTTACCACGGTGCTGCGGCTCACTCTTGCAGCCGCTGTGCCGTCAGCAGTGGCACCAAATTCTCTACTTCTCACTGCCGTCACAGCAATCACTGTACCATTCCACTGTCAACAGCATCTTTCTCCATCACTCCCGCTCTACGCAGACCTCTCAGGGTCAAAACTTGTTCTCAGGACCTCAGGGAACTGCAGCGGCATCAGCATCAGCGGTGCCTGCCCACTCCCGCCGCTCCAGCCACCACAGAAGCACTAGAAGTGCCTGGCTGTAAGCACAGTTTCAAATGGCATCTGTCCGTCGATGCAACGGCAACCACAGGAGCGGCGTCGGAGGCCACCGGCTGCAGCCACGTTTGTGGCTGCAGCAGCGGTATCAGCAACCTTTAGTCACAAACGCAATGTCAATTGTAACCACAGTTGCACTTGCGGCTGCAACAGTAATAGCAGCAGTGCCTTTCTTCCACCCACGGTTCTCACACTCTACTTTGGGCATGGTAGTATCAATGACATGGTAGTATCAATGATGACATAGAAAGGGGCGGACACGGGAGCAGATGACGGTCGAGGTGGTGAACCCGAAATTCCTCGTTGACGCCTTACTACCATGTTGACAGGTGGTCCCTACTGTTTGGCGAGACGGGTGGAGGTGATTGTCACCACACGTGACTTAGTGTTGGCTTGACACAGTCACGGAGTTAGATCTTGAGCTCTTTGTTTATGTGAGGGGGAACTCTGGGAGTTAGCCACAGGACAGACTCAGCAATCAATGATGTGAGGGGAGAGGGACTCTTGAGATTTTTTATTGGGAGGGCTCTCGGGAGCTGCGAAGGGGATTTGGAATCGGACACAAGCATATGGGAGGGGATCAAGGTGAGAATTTTGAATGTTTAAAACTGAAGTGAACAAAATCAGCACAAGCGATGGGTCCCAAATGGGCCGTTCATCTACTTAAATTTGCGCATGCACTGTCTCGCTGGTCTATGGTGTGACCTCTCTACTACTGTACATGCTCGTGCAGACAACAGACTCGGCGGACGTTGAAGAAGACAGACATTGAGTGATGAAGTGGACGTCACATCATGGTAAGACCCTTGGCTCCCTTTACCTCTTGTGGAGCCTTCTATGTCGTAGCTGTGCCTAGCCAGCTCCATCATTAGCAGCAACCGTTTCTCATCTTGGCCAGCAATCGCAGACGGCTGTTCTGAGCAGTGTAGATTCCACCCTTGATGCATGAAGCCATAACTCTTCTTTATGAACTTCATAGATGATTTTGACTGCACGAATGCATGTGGATAGTGCATATCTTGGTGTGCTGTAGTTTTCAGGAAACCAGACGATGGCCGGATGTGGAGCCATCGGTCGTCCGGTAGGGCTCACTGAGAAAACTCCACAGGCTTGAAATTAGTGGGCTTTCTTTATTGTCTTGTAGACTTAGTTGCAAAGGTGAGGGCCTAAGTTAGTGTGCAAGGGGTATCCACCAAGCCTTGTTCTTGTTGTTAATTCAGTTGTTACTAACTTTCAGCTAGAGTTTTGGCACTTCTTCTTGAGTCTATCTCACAGTTGTACAGCCAATGCTACTCCGGCGCTAAGCCTGGAAGCAGCAGGCCATGCATTTCAAATTAACTGCATTAGGCGACAGAAGACATTCTTGTCCATACTAGTTTATCTTCATTTCCACAATGACGTAATTTGGTAATGGAGCCACAGTGTAGCAGATGTAGCAGACTAAGCAGCAGCAGTGGTGTACAAGGGCGAGCCAATGTTGGCAGAACTCCATACACGCCAGTGCAGATGAAACTCTGTCAGATTCTCCTAAGTAAATGTATTATTGCCTGGTGGCTGCTTCAAAATGCTCTTGACATGCGACAATTATTATGAAGTTGTTTTTCAAACATCGAACCCACGTCGGTGGTAGCGAGGTGGTCATGCCGATGTTGAGCGGCACAATACTGATGGTGGAGCCGATCAACATGACAACAAATATGCCACGCAGATAGAAAGTTTCTCCATTAATTTTCTTTCCCTCATCAACTCAGTTTCATTTCTCTCTTGCATTCTTTTGACGCCAGTTCCTTCCCTTACAAATCCTCTTTTGCCGGGTGTAGCCATGCAAGCAGCTAAAAGATCAGCGTGGAAAGAGATGAAATCCAAAGAATAAAAAACAATCTAGGTACCCCCACGCTCGCTCGCTCGCTCTTTGCCTTGGCAATTACGGAGAAACAACAGCAATACAGCAACTGTTGGATCTGGAGGAGAGAGGTAACCTTAGAGCAGGGAGCATGTGGGACTGCAAGGGCATCAGTTGTGCAAAGTGATGGAATACATATAGAGCTAGATCTTGGGCAAGTCAGCCCTCTCACAAGCCACACCACTTAGCCATGGAGGCTAAGGCACACACACTAGAGTCCATAATCTCACACAAGAGAGGAAATCAGCCTAGCAATCATGCTGACCACTCACACACGACCTAGAGAAATAGAAAGTGCTCTTATGGCACACTCCTAGTGATCACATAATCCACAATCCCATGGAGAATCGCCATGTGTCTATGGCTAGCACACAAGGATCTCACCTCACCTAAAAAGTAAGGAGAGGTACCTTTTTCCTAGTCAGCAATCTCTGACAAGGCAATCCAATAATCTAGGACATTTTTGGATGTTTCTCTCATCAGGTCTTGACCCTGGACCTCTTGCCTTTTCCTTTTTTCAGGCTAAGGCATGGAGCCGTCGCCCATGATCACCCAGACACTAACTGTCGATGACCTCGAAAAATCTGAAAATTCATATCTCCCAATCCTTCCGTTCAATCGACTTGAAACTTAGACCATAGACATTTTGCCACCTGATTTTTCCATTGGTGAATTTGGATTTTCAATCGGATCATGCATCTGGTGTTTTCCTGGAAATTGCTCCTGTGGACCTGAAACTGAGCCGAATGGCCCATTTCCCAACAATCTCCCACTTTGCCGTAGTCAGAGCGGACTGAGTCCACATGCCTTCATGCATAACTGCTTCTTCTCACGGCTTGGTGCAGAAATCAGCATCCTGCTTGCTGGTTGGAGTGAACTCCAACTTGATAGCACCCTCCTGTACCATGTGCCTGATGAAGTGATAGGCTATCTCAATGTGCTTGGTGCATGCATGGTGCTCAGGGTTCTTGGCGAGTCCAATTGTGCTCTGGTTGTCGGCACGTACAAGAACAGGGATTACTGCACTCCCACTCATCTGTGCCATAAGACGTTGGAGCTAAACTGCTTCCTTTGCTCCAAAGCTAAAAGACATACTCAGCTTCCATGCTTGAGGTGGCCACAACCACCTGTCTCTTGCTGCACCAGCTTATGGCTCCTCCATTCATGAGAAACACATGGCGAGAGATAAACTTGCGGCCCTCAGGGTTTGAGGCCCAATCTGTAAGGCTGCACACCGAATCCGGTTCGCGAATCTGAAGCTGGATTTGGATTCGAGAGTCCGAATCCACTACTGGATCCGAATTCACGAATCCGGATCCAAGATTCGCAAATTCTTGTGGATTCACAAATCTTGGTGAATCCTTAGTTTTTGTCTTAGTCCTGACTATAGCCAAGACTGTATACGGCTCCTTGAAAAAAAAAGGATGGCACCTGGTTCAGTTCCCGTTCTTTGCATGTGCAATGTGGCAGTTTCCCCATCGCTATGGAAGCCAAGCTTTCCAGTCAGGTTGGACCCCTGACTGGCTTGATGCCAGGCTTTGATGACTCGGCTTGTCCTAAGGACGTCAGTCAGGTAATCGCACGTCCGCCGCACATGGTGCAAGACCGAGAATGAATCGTTGCTTGCTTGTGGAGAACGTGCGAGGGAGTGGCAAATGCCATATCCAATATGTGTCAAGTAGTTGACCTGGCACATGCATGATTTGTGCCAGTTAGCGCGGCTTACAGCTTCTGAGGTTTGGCGCATGTGCCAGGTCACACACCTGGCACATGCGCAAGACCTGCTTGGGAGTGACGGGCGTGGAGGGTTGGTGTGCGACCCTCCGAGAGATCGTTTTTTTGAAACACCAAATGACAAGTCGATTGTCGGATTTGAACTGAATGGCTTATGGATTTCAGAACACCCCCCTTCCCAAAGATTTGTGAGTGGATTCCGGAATCCCCATATAAGACCCAACCCTGGATCCGGATTCGTGAATCCGGGTCCGGATTTGGAATTCGTGAACCAGATTCACGAATCCAAGGATTCGTGTGCAGCCTTACCAATCTGGGTCAGTGTAGCCGATGATGATGTTGTTGGTACCATTGTAGGTGATGCCGACGTTGATGGTTCCAGCAAGTTAACGGAAGATCCGCTTCACCACCTTCTGGTGCTCAGGTCCAGGGTTCGCCATGTCCTAGCACACAGCAGTTACAACCTGTGCGAGGTCCGGCCTGGTCGCCACCATCGGGTACATAAGACTACCGACGGCGCTCTCATACTTCTGCCACTGAGCTATATCTACTTCTCCAGTGAAGCTCAGGAGGAACTGCCGGGAATCAAGCGATGTGCCGATGGGTTTTTCTTGTGCCATGCCAAAGTGCTACAGTACGTCTTTGATGTAGTGGCTCTACTGCAGCAAGAGAGAGCGTGATTTGTGGTCACACGTGATCTCGATGCCGTGGAAGTATGATGCCTCCCCGAGGTCAGACATCTGGAAGTGCTCTTGCATCGCCTCCTTGAACTCCTTCAGTGCGAACATTCTCTTGGAAAGGAGGAGCATGTCATCCACATACACTATGATGATGAGGACCTCATGCTCATGCTGCCAGCAATAGACACTGTTGTCACACTTGATGCGCTCAAACCCCATGCACTAAAGCACCGCATCCAACTTCTGGTTCCAAGCACGCAACGCTTGCTTGAGGCCATACAGCAACTTCTGCAGCTTACAAACCAGGTGCTCCTGGCCATCTATGACAAATCCCTCTAGTTGCTCCATGTAGATCTCCTACTCCAAGTCACCATTCAGGAATGCCGTCTTGACATCCATGCTGTCCTGCTCTGAGTAGACTTTTGCGACTAGCCTTGCCTTCCTGCTCTGAGTAGACTTTTGCGACCAGCCTTGCCTTGTACTTTTTTAGATTGCCATCTGTACCACGCTTCTTCTTAGACACATACTTGCAGTTGATTACCTTGCGCCCGGGTGGACGTTCAGTCAGCTCCAACGTGCCATTGTCAAGCTGCGACTGTATCTCTTGCTGCACATCTTCTGCTCAATCTGCTGTATCTGGTGCAACCACGGCCTTCTTATAGGAAGTTGACTCATCTGAATCTGCTGCAACTGCAAAATTCATCTGTTTTGGTTTTTGGAGCATCTAGAAATGGCCGAGCTCACCAGGCTTGTAGCGCACCCTAAGAGGGTACCTGCGACCAAGTGCTGGAGCGTTAGCAGACGGCTGACGCGGTGTTGCTGGCACAACTGCTACTATTGGTGCTGCTGTATCTCCTTCCTCTACTTCTGCCAATGAGTCCGCCATATCTACTACATCATACATGGGAGAGTAGAGTGATTCCCCCACTGTCACAGTAGAGGAAGGATCAAGAGGGACTGGGTCCGGAATAATGTCGGCTCCCACTGCCTTGTCAGTTGCTGGTCTTGTCGGTTCTCCACAGATGATGTTGGTGCCGATGACGTTGCTTTCGTTGAAGAGGACGTCTCTGGAGATGATGGTGTGGCCAGTGTCCCTCCCATAGAGGCGATATGCCTTGCTTGTCACGTCATAGCCGATGATCAATATTTGAGCACTCGTTTTGTCTCACTTTTGCTGCTTCTCCTCAGGTACGCGCATGTGCGCCAAGCTGCCAAATGCTCGGAGATAACCCACACTCGGCTTCTTGCCAAACCGCGCCTCATATGGTGTCATCTGCTCCAGCGCCTTGGTTGGACTGCAGTTTTTGATGGGCACCGCAGTGCTCACTGCTTTGGCCCAAAAGTCATAGGTGAGCCGAGCCGCGTGCAGCATGGAGCGTGCCGACTCAACGATGATGCCGTTGGTGCATTCTGCTACATTATTCTATTGTGGCAAGTATGGCCTGGTACGTTGCGTCTTGATGCCAGCTGCTGCAAGGTAGTCTTGGAACTCCTTGCTTAAGTACTCTCCACCGCTGTTGCTATGAAGTGCCTTGATTTTCTTGCCAGTCTGGTTCTCCACAATCACCTTGAACTCCTTGAACCTGTCAAAGCAATGGTCCTCGGAAAAAGGGAAGTACACAGTAGAGTAACTGCTAAAATCATCAATGAAAGTAAGGAAACACCTAGAGCCTCCAAAGCTCTAGGTCTGCATCGGACATACAAGTCCGTATAGACCAGCTCCAATACCTGCTTTTCTCCCCTACTCCAGAGAACGCCTCACGATGCTGCTTCCCCTCCTAATAGCCAATGCACAACTGCTGCTCAAAGCTGGAGATGGTTGGCAAGTCACGCACCATCTGCTTTGCTAGGAGCTGCTGCAAGGCGCGCATGCCGATGTCGTCGTAGCGCGCATGTCAGATCTCACCATCAGTTGCATGTACCACTGCTACAAGACTATGCTCATGTGGGATCTTGGTTGTCCCCAGCAGGCCATACATGTCGCCCTCCTTCACCGACCTGGCCAACTCCTCTCATGTATCCTTATCAAGGATGTAGCCGTACTCATCATCAAAGGCAACGCGCAGTCCTGTGTTTGTGAGAGAGGAGACTGATAGAGGGTTGAACGCAGCATCAAGTACATGTAGTACGCCATGGAACAATCCCACTTCAATTCCACGCATGGTCTCCAACCACATCTCCTTAGTCCCAATCCCCTCAGCATACACCACCTGATTATCACCCAAACCAATAGGTTGAGGGGGAATTGACAGCAGCTGCAAGAACCACTGCTTGTGGTGCATCAGACTCTTGGTGCACCCGGAGTCCTTGTACCACGCTAGATCTTCATTCTCCACTTGCGACATGTCAGACTTCGCCATTACGAGACGGTCGCACACCTCCTTGGCCACGTCCATGTTGCCAAAGTGGTGTATTCCAGCCTGGTTTTGCCGTTGCTACTGCTGCTGACGTTACTGTGGTTGCTGTTGTGGAGGATGCTTCTTCTGCTGCTACTACGATGACTGTTGCTACTGCTGCTCCTTCTGGTCCCTCTTGAACTTGAAACACTCTTTCTTGTAGTTCCCTTCTTTCTAGTAGTAGTGGCACTTGCCTTTTTTCTTGCCTCTCCGCTGCCCTAACTGCTGCAGCTGCTACTGGTTGTGTGAGCCCATTGCCATAAAAGTTGTTTCAGTTATGTCGTCGCCATTGTGCTTTGCTAGATTGTGACACAGTTCCACCTGCACCAGATTGGTACAGATGAGGTCGAGGTTGAGATTTGGCTCGTACTCCAATGTCTCGCGCACTGTGTCGTAGATAGTTGGAAGTCCCTTCAGCACAAGGAGGATGAAATGCATCTCTTCCACAGGGTTACTGGCCGCTCTCAGCTGGTTCGCCAGATCCTATCCAGGTATGCCTCTATCCCTTCACCACCTTGTATTTTCAACGCCATCATCTTCCCCTCCAAAAGCATGAAGAATGTGAGGTCCTTGCTCTCATACTTCTTGCACAACGTGTCCCATCCCTCCCTTGCAATAGCCTTGTCACTCACGGATTGAAGATGCAGGTTGGAGATGGCGTTAACAAGCAACTTGTAGGCCTACAAGTCGCTTCTGCCATACACTTGTCTCACAAAGAATGGACCGTAGACGCCATAAGACTGGGAATTTGGAAAATGTGAGCCCACCACTGGAAAACTCAGCTCAAAAAAGTCATATGAACCCATAAAACAGGGTCATCAACAAGGGATTTTGAAAGATATGCCCTTTTGAAAACAGGGTATGCTATTGCTCCTACTCCAGCTACGACCAACCAACTTGTAAGTGGCGTTTCTCCCAAACATACCGATGGAATGCAAAGATTTTTGCGATAATGGAAAGCTTAGGAAAAATAATTTCATTCTTATGTGCTAATTTTTAAATTTGAGCAAGAAAAAACAGCAATCTGGTCATTACAAGGCGACTGTCTTACTCAGAAGGAAGAGAGTAACCCTGACCGGCCTTATTCTAAGCATAACTCTGCATCCGACTGTTGGATCTTTGTGATCTTATGCTCATTGTAAAGCTTGTCTTGCAAAATTCAAGATGATCTGGTTGATTTTTATATTTGGCTAAGGTTTGACCCTAACCTGACACTTTCAATGTGACAGCCTGCGCTGGCTAAAACTGGCAAAATTTGGCTCTCATACCAAGTGTTGGATCTGTAGGGGAGAGGTAACCTTGGAGCAGCGAGCATGTGGGACTGAAAGGGCATCAGTTTTGTAGAAGAATTACTATTGAATTACTCAAAACAATAGAGTACATATAGATCTAGAGCTTGGGCAAGCCAACCCTCTTACAAGCCACACCAATTAGCTATGGCGGCTGAGGCTCACACACTAGAGTCCATAATCTCACACAAGAGAGGAAATCAGCTTAGCAATCAGGCTGACCACTCACACACGTCCTAGAGAGCTAGAAATTTATCTCATGGCACACTCCTAGTGGTCACATAACTCACAATCCCACGGAGAATCTCCATGTGTACATGGCTAGCACACAAGGATCTCACCTCACCTAAAGAGTAAGGAGAGGTACCTTTTTCCTAGTCAACGCACTTTGACAAGGCAATCCAAGAATCTAGGAATTTTTTGGATATTTCTCCCATCAGGTATTGCCCCTGGACCTCTTGCCTTTTTCTTTTTTCAGGCTAAGGCATGGAGTCGTCGCCCATGGTCACCTAGACAATGGCGGACGATGACCCTAGAACTTCCGAAAATTCATATCTCCCAATCCGACCGTTGGATCAGCCTAAAACTTGGACCATAGACATTTTGCCACCTGATTTTTCTATTGATGAAGTTGGATTGCTGATCGGATTGCGCATCTTGTATTTTCCTGGAAATTGCTCTTGTGGACCTGAAACTGAGCCGGATGGCCCATTTCCCAACAGCAACAGGAGTAGAAAATAGCAGCAGCTGCAGTAGTGTAAAGCAGTAGCTGTAGAAGTAGTAGCATGAGCAGCAATAGAAAAAATGGTAGCAACAACAATAGTTACAACAGCAGCAGCAATAGAATGCACTAACATCAGCAGCAGGATTATCACGTGCAGTACTAGCAACAGCATCATACGGTAGCAGCAACTGCTTTGTGACGGTGGTGACTGGAACACCAGCAATCGAAGCAACAACAGCACCTTGGCAGCTGCAATCAAGCCAGCCGCAAAAGTTTTACAGAAGCTTCCCCACAGCTTCTTCCACCCTCACTACCTCACCATTACGAGGTTAGAGTGACTAGAAGCCACCAACCGTCAGTGAGAAGAAACAATTGGGAATTTCAATAAAAAAAAACCCCAAGGGGGTACGTACAAAAATTCTGGTATGCTTGAATAGATAATAAACCAAAAGTAACTTTTGCCTCCTTGTTTCAGATGATGGGAAACGTACTTTGTGCTCGGATCTGATATGTTTGACCCGTCACCACATAGTAGCACACTCCGCTGTGGCGACGGCGTGTCACGCCCACCACTATGGTCCGACTAGGCACCGCTGGCATGACGTAGTTCACCTCAGCCAGCGCAGCGCGGAGCATGCCGCCAGTTGACTCCACAATCTTCCTTTGGGATCAGGCTGATGACCTACACAGACTACAGGCCATGCCACAGTCTACTCGTCTCTCTACCTCTCCCCAACTAACATGGCGCCATGCTCCCTGTCAAAGTCCAGAGAGTATCCCAGAAGCAAGAGTAGCAGCAGCAGTAGCAGTAGCAGTCTGTTCCTAGTGACTTAGAAGATCGAGGCAGTGCGGCTAACACTAAGTGCAAGCCAAAGGATTTTAAGGCACCGCCATCCCAGCTTGAGTTAGGGAAGTTTGCCTCCTGGGAGGTCTTTTTCCACTTATGGGATCTAGTCCGACTACACCCTAAAGCAGGACTCCTCCATCCCCAAACACTTGTTTGCTGCCAAACTACAAAATGATTGCACGGACCTCAAACTCTTCATCGGTACTCCTACTATGTACACCGACTCTGAACAAGGTGAGGCCTGTAGCATCCTCACTCGTCCTAACTTTGCTTCTGGTCAGAACATCATCAGCTGCCTCCTAAAGGACGTAAACAACCTTAGGATGGATGAATCCAAGTCAGTCACTGCATTATGGAGCCATAGGAGAGGCAGAGCTGATTATTTCCACTGCTGATTGTCTCTACACTACACACAGTTGTCATGAATTGCCTCCTCCCATGTCATTCGTGGCCTGCACCGCACTGACCCCGCCAAAGCCACGTGGGGTGCAGGCCATGAAGAAGGAAGGCATGGGAAGAAGGGGAAGGGGAAGGCCTAGTAGCCTTCTGAGAGCAGCTCCTCTCATGGTAGCTGTCTCATCTCCCACAACTGTGGCCAACCTGTTCATCGGTGGTACACTTTTCCACTAACCCACTTACGGATCTCATG
>SZWC01041937.1:0-10700 GCA_023375785.1 Penium margaritaceum
AAGGATTCGCCTACATGACTTGGGTCTGGAACCGCCTCCCACACGGTCCCCTTCCAGACCACGTCACACCGTATGATTTCTAGTTTGGCCACCGTGCTCACCAGTGCCTCACTCGCGGCTGGGGATCATTGGCTTCTGTGTGGTACACCAAGGACCAGCAAGGGTCTAAGGTCCCCCCACGGGGTCGTTTGTGTGCCTTCGTAGGCATCTCCCCGCGGTTGAAGGCTTGGCGTTTTTGGGACCCTGCTCATCGTTGCATTGTTGAGTCATGCGACGCGCTCTTCTTTGAGTCCCTTACCTGCCATGATCTAACATCGATCACGTTGCTATCCGTCACGCACGTTCCTACGTGTGAGGTTTCTCGACGGATGGGGGAGTCTCCGCCTGCGAGCACCTCTCGCCAAGCTGATGTGTCTGTTTGAGCTCCCTCCATTTCATGGTCTCCGGCTCTTCATGACCCAGCGATCATCGCTGTCGGCCCAGAGACCTCTCCGGTACCGCCGGCTTCTATCCTTGTTCCCTCGCACCCCACAGGTACCCATGATCATGTACCTGTACGCGCTCCTGTGACCGTGCCTATGTCCGCCGGCACTCCTGCCTCTGTGCGTGGCCCTGCCTCACCTGCTCCTACTGTCACACCGAGTCCCGTGTCTCCCACACACGCATCTCCTCGCACGGCATCACCAGCTCCCTTGCCTCAGCCCTCCCTAGCAGTGGTCGTGCCTCTTCCTCAGCCGAAGGTGCACCCTTGAACGCCACAAGACTCGCTTGGTCGTCAAGGGGCACTCTCAGATTGAGGGCATCGATTACACTAACACCTTTGCCCCTGTCAGCCGCATGACCTCAACTCGAGCTCTGTTCCGTGTAGTGGCTCAGCATGACGGGAAGTGCACCAGATGGATGTGAACAATGCGTTCCTCCGTGGCTCTCTGGATGAGGAGATTTGCGTAGCTCAGCCATCTGGCTTTGAGGACGGTGACAAGGTCTGGAGCTTGTGCAAGTCCTTGTACGGCCTCAAGCAGTCTCCTTGGTGTTGGAACCATGAGATCACTGGCACCCTCACTCGTGCGGGATATGTACAGAGCGAGGTAGATCCCTCTCTCTTCATCGGACAGATACCTGAGTGGTTCACCGCCATCCTAGTCTATGTCGACGACTTTCAGATCGCGTCTCCTTCACTGGAGGCCATGAAGGAGGCCAAGGCTGTCCTCCAGACTGCCTACAGGATAAAGGACCTTGGCCCTGCAACAGTGTTTCTCGGCATGGAGATCGTGCAAGACCGCAAACGTCATACTCTACTACTGCACCAGGCCCGATAAGCACGTGTTGTAGGCGACTGCTTCAGCGACCTCCTCAGCGCAGTGCCCATGGCTTCCACAACTCTCACGCCTGATGGGCAAGATGCCCTTAAGGTGGACGATCCCACACACCTGGAGGAGACAATTGATGTGACCTTGTACCTCTATCTCATCGGATCTCTGATGTACCTGGCCACTACCACACGTCCTGACATCGCCTTTGCCATCAACCTCCTTACCCAGGTTTTGCAGGCTCAATGTGCTAGAGCTCTTCACACAACTGTGCGAGTGGTGCGCTACGTGGTCTCCACATCGTAGCTCGGAATCTGCTTTTGCCGGCAGTGTTATGTGGTCCTTGATGGCTACACTGACAGTGACTGGGCCTGGAGCTCAGATGGACGCAATCGCACCGGTTACGTATTCTTTCTCATTGGTACCACTGTGTCTTGGCGCAGCGGGAACCAGGGCTTCATTGCACGTAGCTCATCGGAGGAGGAGCATGTTCCTCAGGGTACAGGGGCTGCTGAGGCGATATGGCTGCAGCGCCTATTCCTTGAGCTGGTTCAGTCAGTACCTGTCATTGTGCTTCGTTGCCACAGCCAGAGTGCTCTTGCCATTGCGGAGAACTCTGGTGTCTTTCATGCTCGCACAAAGCATATTGCGGTTGAGCATCACTTTGTGCGTGATCTGGTGGCGCGACACGTGATCTCCATCATTTGGGTTGGCACTGACATGCAGCGTGCTGACTTCTTGACGAAGGCACTAGCACGCCAAAAATTCCTGGTGGCCATTCGTTCTGTTGAGCTTCACCCCTTACCTGAGAGTGGTTGAGTGTGGGGTGTGTCTGTGTCTGTGTCACATCTTTGGTTGCACTCGTTGTACTCGTCTCGGTGTTGTACGTGTATGGACATGCATACCATCCGTCATGGGGGAGTGCTGTAATTTGTGACGTTCTTGTCGACCTGTACAGTTTACTATGACCACTTGGTCGTGTCCATACTCGTGCACATCCCTGATGCGGACCCTGGTGGTACCGGTGCGTCATCTGGTGGCGGACTACCAGCTTGGAGCTGACCGACGACCGTTCCAGAGCTCTGGACGCTACTCGGGACCTCCTGCAGTTTTTCTGCAGCACGCAAGAGTTCATCGGTGGACTGGCCGTGGGCCCGATTTGTATGTTTTTGCATTGTGTGTCCACCGTTTGATGCCGGATGCATGCATGTAACCAGTCGTAGCGTTGGACTTGTGATCTTGCACGTCTAGGTTCAGACGGTGAAGCTTTCCGACATGTCTGCGCAGAGTTACGGCCAAAACAGTGGTTTTGGGCCGGTTTTAGGACGGATCTTGCACTGCAGCGTGCGACACCCGCCGTGCGCCGCGACAAGTACTTATGCCATAGACCTGTCATTTGTCATTTCTCTCTCGAACTGCTATTGAAACATTCTGACCCTTTGCCTAGAAAGAAACTATGCAGCAGGTTGGGGCAGCAGCGTTGTTGATGCAGCGTGCAGGCTTCCACGCTTGTTGCTTAAGTCAGCTGCCCCCTCAGTCTGCTGCTCTAGGGTCTAAGTCTGGAAGCTCTGGGTTTTGTTACTCAGAAACGCGCGCGCCAGAGTTAGCGCCAGAAAGCAGCTGAAAACTGATAATGACTGAGTAGGAATGAAGAATGAACAACAATGGGAGACCCCTCCAAGTTCTAGGCCCCCCCCAGCTCTGTAGAGCTTGTTACTCAGTTCATCAGCCAATCAGAAAATAGCTCAGTTCAGGCTGGCAGGTTTTCTCGGTGAGGCCTGCCAGGCAGCCGACAGCCCAAAACCCGGGCGTCGTCCGTTTTGCCTGAAAAGTGGACCATACCATAATACCGGCGCTGCGAATGCAGCCGTGCGGTCAGAATTTGCTAGAAAAATAGTAAAGAGGAGTTATGGCAGCCTAAACCCAGATAGTGCCCACAATTCTTTATGCTGCCAAACAGGGCCATGCAACATGCAACTGGGACCCTAGGCAGTGCATGACGATGCAGACGCGATGGGACGCGCTGGACGCATGCCAGCAATAACTGCGGTGTCAATGACCGCCGACAGTACGACCACCGAGGAGGCCTGCCGATGGAGCTGAGCGCGTCGCCGGAGAGAGGAGGCTCCAGCGAACAGCGAGAAGACCTCAGCGCGCGTCGGCTCCACCGGACGACACTCCATCAGCGTCGAGTCTCGCCGTCAGTCATCTGCACGCCGATGTACACAAGCCGGGAGGACACAATAGAGCACAATGAGAGATGCGAAAAAACCAACACTCCCCCATGACTCACAGGTGTAGTGCACATGGGCGGACAGGGACACGGTCAACATCCAGACTCCCCCAGGGCATGCTGAGACGCAGGCAGAGATAAAGAGAGAGCCACTCACGGACGTACGCCGACCGAACTCACAGCCTTCTTAAACGAGTCGCGCTTCAGTGCCTTTGTCAGGAAGTCAGCCAACTGCCGTGCTGTCTCAACCCACACGATGCTGATGCTGCCGTCATGCAACAATGAGCGCACATAGTGATACTCAACGTTGATGTGCTTTGTGCGTGTGTGATGCACGCCGTCATTGTCGGCGATGGCCATGGCACTCTCATTGTCACAATGCAACGTGATGGATGGGACGGACTGACGCAACTCGGACAACAGACGATGCAACCACACACTCTCACACGCGCCTGATCCAAGAGTCACGTACTCAGCCTCAGCAGTGCTGCGTGCAATGCACCCCTGCTTGCCACTGCGCCAGGACACAGCCGTGCCGCCAATCAAAAAGATCCAGCCTGTGCGACTCTTACTGTCAGGACTGCCGGCCCAGTCGCTGTCGGTGTAGTCCACTGCGACAACAGACGGTTGACGGCGGAACATGAGACCTCGCCGAGGAGTCGAGACGACATAGCGCAGTACTCGGATCGCGGCCTCGTGGTGGAGGTGACGGGGCTCCTGAGAAAACTGGGCCATGAGGTTGACGGCGAACGCGATGTCTGGACGCGTCGTCGTCGCCAGGAACATCAGTGACCCGATGACTCGCAGGTACGTGGTCACGTCAACTGGCTCCCCCACAACTGCTGGGTCAGGACTCTTCAGCTTCACCCGGCCATCGGGCGACATGGGTGAGGATGCGCTCGGCACGAGTGGGAGGTCCTCGGCGAAGCGAGTGGACAGAGTCTGCACATAAGCAGCCTGATGGACGTGGAGGATGCCCTGGGAGCGATCATGCTTGAGCTCCATGCCCAGGAAGACTCGGGCAGACCCGAGATCCTTCATCTGGTAGGTGGCGTGTAGCAGGTCCTTGACGCGCTGGATGGCGGCCGTGTCTGGCGACGCAATGAGGAGGTCGTCGACGTACACCAGAACAGCAGCGAAGGTCTGGCCTCGCGGACTGACAAACAGTGCAGGGTCCGCGGTGCTGCACTGGAGCCCACCACGAAGGAGCGTGCTGCTGATCTCCTGGTTCCAGCATCGAGGCGACTGCTTCAGGCCATAGAGGGCCTTACGCAGTCGCCACACTCTCCCGGTGCCATCGTCGAAGCCTGGTGGCTGCACCATGTAAAGCTCCTCACCCTCCAGTGAACCATGGAGAAAAGCGTTGCTCACATCCATCTGATGCAGCTCCCACCCGTACTGGGCGACCAGGCTGAAGAGCGCCCGGCTGGTGGAGAACCGGCCAACTGGGGCAAAGATCTGGTCATAGTCGACCCCAGGGACCTGGACAAACCCCTTTGCAGTGAGGCGGGCCTTGTACTTGTCCAAGGACCCGTCGGGTTTCCACTTGCGCCGGAAGACCCACTTGGCACCGATGGCCTTCCGACCTGGAGGAAGGTCAACGAGGTCATACACGTGGTGCTGTCGGATAGCGGCGAGCTCATCGGCGCAGGCAGCGTCCCAGTGTGCGGCCTCAGGAGAGGCTCGTGCCTCGCGCAAGGTGGCTGGGTCCTTCGGGCGTGCTGTGGAGCGGACTGAGAGAGCATGTGCCTCTCGCGTCCCAGGTGGGATGCGCGCCAGGGCAGCCATGACAGCATGCCGATGCTCGTGATGGAGCATGGCGTAGCCCAATGCGGAGCCCGGGTGCAAATCTGCAATAATGGCCGACGTGGTCAGGCCCAGGGCCTTGGTGCCAGGGTCCCCACTTACGACCGTGGGAGTGGAGGAGGCACGTGGAGCCACGGGGGGTCGAGGCGCTACCGATCGCGGTGCGACGGTCTGCACGCTCACCGACGGCCTGGGTCGGAGGCTGCCGCCGGGGCCACGTGTGTAGCGTGGCAAGGCATGCGACGGCGCTGATGGGCCAGTGGAGGCGACTGGGGCTGTCGGCCCGGAGAGATCAGCGGACACGACGGGGGCTGCCGGCCCGGAGGGACCAGCAGACGCGACTGGGGTAGATGGCCCGGAGGGGCCAGCGGACGCGGCTGGGGCAGCTGGCCCGGAGGGACCAGCGGACGCGACTGGGGCAGCTGGCCCGGAGGGACCAGCGGACGCGACTGGGGAAGCTGGCCCGGAGGGACCAGCGGACGCGGCTGGGAAAGGTGGCCCGGAGGGACCAGCGGACCCAGAGGGACCAGCGGACCCAGAGGGACCAGCGGACGCGGCTGGGGAAGCTGGCCCGGAGGGACCAGCGGACGCAGAGGGACCAGCGGACGCGGCTGGGGAAGCTGGCCCAGAGGGACCAGCGGACGCGGCTGGGGAAGCTGGCCCGGAGGGACCAGCGGGCGCGACTGGGGCAGCCGGCCCGGAGGGACCGAAGAATGTGTCACCCGGACGCGGTAGGACGGAGGACGGACTCACCACTCCCCCACGGGACGGGATAGACACAGACGAGCCGGAGCGAATGAGGTCGCGAGGAAACAGGTCCTCGAAGAAGAGGGCATCCCGGGACTCGACGATGCAGTGTCGGGAGGGGTCCCAAAAGCGCCAGGCCTTGGACTGGCGAGAGACACCGAGGAAGGTGCAAAGACGGCCGCGGGGGGCGAGCTTGCCGCCCTGCTGCGGGGCGGGCAGCCAGACGATGGCGACACAACCCCAGACGCGAGCGGGGCGGAGGTCAGCGCGCTGACCGCACCAATGCTGGTACGGCGTGGACTGACGGGGAAGGGGACCGTGGGGAATCCGGTTCCAGACCCAGGTCATGTAGGCCATGGCTTCAAAGTAGAAGCCCTCGGAGAGACCGGACTCGACACGCATGGTGCGGACGGCGTCGGCCATGGTCCGGTTCCAGCGCTCGGAGACACCGTTCTGGGCGGGGGTGTAGGGCGCGGATGTCTCGTGGTGGATCCCACGTGAGGCGAGGAAAGTCGTGGCCTCACCCATGTACTCGCCACCGCGATCGGAGCGAAAGCGGCGAAGGGAGCGGCCACACGCGCGCTCGGCGAGGACAAGCCAGTCCTGGATGGCGCGGGCGACATCGCTCTTCTGCCTAAGGGAGAAGACCCAGCGATAGCGAGAGTAGTCGTCCGTGAGGGTGAGGACATAGCGGCCATGCTCGCCGACCGACTCGGTGGGGAGAGGGCCCATGACATCCGAATGTACAAGGTCGAGAGGGGCAGATGCACGGGAGGCAGACAAAGGGTACGTGGACCGGTGCATCTTCCCCTGAGGGCAGTCAATGCACTCAGTGGGGCACGGGAGAGGGAAAGTCTCCGGGTCAAGGCCCGAGGCAGGCTGGGTGCGAAGCATGCTTTCCACAGCGGCAGAGTGGACGTGGCAGAGGCGGCGGTGCAAGAGGCGGGTGTGCTGAGGAGAAAGCGTACTGGTGACGAGCACATGGCCTGTGGCGGCCGACGAGGAGGAGACGGGAGAAGAAGAGGATAGACGAGGAACATGCCACAGGTTGCCACGGGCGGTGGCGTGCAGGACGACAAGACCAGACGGACGCAACGACATAGTGCCAACACCACGCGAATGCACAACATCCATGCTCATGCGGTCAAGTGCAGTCACGGACAGGAGGCTGAGCTCGAGACCAGGGACGAAGAGGACATCGGTCAGAAAGACGTCACTGGCAGGACCACGAAAACGAACGACGCCAACACCACGGACAGGCAACACCTGTCCAGAGCCCGTCCGGACACCGGAGACATCACCGACAGGACCGAGCATACTGAAGGCCTCACGGGAGGCCATCATGTGATGCGTGGCCCCGGAGTCGATGATCCAGGTCTCAGCAGGGTCCTGGACAGGGGTCGCTAGATCGCTAACGGTCACATGGCAGCAGGCGAGGGACGCGGACGCGGTGGACGGAGGCGCGAAACGGGACTGCCAATCGTCAAGCCAGGCAACATCATCAAGAAGAGAGGCGGAGGAGGCCACAGGCGATGACGAGACAGACGAGGAAATGGGACACGACCGCAGCTCAGTCTCCGTCATGCAGGGCTGGGCAGGAGAGCAGGAGGTGACGCAACTCGCACTTCCCTGGGGAGGAGGGCGAGGCAGGCCGAGTTGGAGCGCGATAAACTGCTCCAGCTGACGGAGTGCGGTGTGACGGCGCCGGAGCCCGGGTAGGAGGAGGANGCGACGGAGGCAGAGGCGAGACGGCGCTCCCGCTGGCGACGCATGGTGGCGATGATGCGCGCCTCGTCCGTCGGCAGCGGGCACGTGTACCACCCGTGCCCAGGCTGGCCACAGTTGTGGCAGGCAGAGCCACCACTGCCAGACCCGGTCGACGGCTGCTGCTGCTGCTGGTGCTGCTGACCCTTGCCCTTCTTGCTCCGACGCTTCTTCTTCGCCGTCGGCAAAGCGCTGGCGGAGGAGCTGGCGGAGGAGCTGGCGGATGTGGCTGTGGCGGGAGAGGCGATGGCCACGGAGGCGAGAGCCTCCGTGCGATGGAGTTCGGACTCCAGGCGAGCTTCCTCAATGCGGAGGAAGAGCTCGTATGCCCAGGGCATGAGGGTGCCCTGGGTCGCCATGGTGGAGAGGACGTCCTGGGGGTAGTGAACGAAGACGTCCGAGTACGCGCTGGTGGCGCCGCGCTTGATGGTTAGGAGTGCGGACAGAGGTGGTGGAGCAGCTGTGCCGAGACGACGCAGGATGTCCTCCGCCCGCTGCCAGTAGGTAGTGACCGTCTCGGTCTCTCCCATGCACAGGGAGTTGAACTCTCGGAGCAGACGGCTCATCTCAGCGTCGCTGGACAGACGATGAGGCCGAGTGAGGATGTGCCATGCGGATGCAGGGTCCGGTGTGGCGCCAGTGGTGAAGTCGCCGAGGAAGGGCTCCAGTGCCAGGCGGGACGCCGGAGGGGCGACTGGGACGAGGGCACGGACGGCGCGACCAGCGTCATACAGCTGGTCAGCCTTGGTGGAGTCATAGGGATGGGTGTAGTACACCCATAGGCCCTCCCCTTGCGCCCAGATGCGGAAGCTGAGCTCCCAGCTCCGTAACTGCTCGCCAGCCTTGAGCGGCGGCGGCGGTGTCTCAAAGTCCTTCTGCCTGCGGCCGGCGCCCAGAGTGGGGCCAAGGACGGAGGTCACCGTCTGCCGCTGGCGCTGAGTCTGCTGCTGCGCTAGGTAGTGCGTGGCAGCGGACACAGCTGGGCTGGCGTGCCCTGGAGGGATGAAGGATGGCAGCGCACCGGTAGCAGTGTGGGAAGCTGATGACTGCAGCGCCGCAAGCTGCTGCGTCAAGGTGGTGAGCTGTAGCTGAAGAGCGGCGAGGGGGTCAGGGACGCCGCCGCCGATGCCAGAGGACATCTGCTGCTGCAGTTGCTGCTGCTGCTGCTGCTGCTGCTGTGGCTGCTGGCACTGCTGCTGCTGCTGCTGCTGCTGTTGCTGCTGCGGCTGTTGCTGTTGCTGCTGCTGCTGCTGCGGCTGCTGCTGCTGCTGCTGCTGCACAAAAGGGGGGCTAGGGTTCCCTCCCCCAACGGAGGAGGACCCCGCGTCAGAGGGGCTGTTGGTCATGGTGGTGAAAGATGCTTCTCGTCCCCTTTTGTGTTTTTTTTTCCTTGTTTTCTTCTGTGCTACTGATATCAGCAGTGACGTCAGCCGAGGATGGCTGACGTCAGCAGAGGGCAGTGCGTGTGTGCAGTGCCACTGTTTTCTCCCCCGGCCTCCCTTTTTTTTTCTCTTTCTTTTCTGTTGATGACGTCAGCAGTGACGTCGACAGAAGGGTGCTGACGTCAGCAGCGGCAAATGTTGGGGCCGCCGCTGCTGTTGTTGGTGCTGATGCTGCTGTTGCTGCTGCTGCTGCTGCTGCCGCTGCTGCTGTTGCTGCTACTGCTGCTGCTGCTGCGGCTGCTGCTACTGCTGCTGTTGCTGCTGCTGCTGCTGCTGCTGCTGCTGCAGCTGTTTGCTGCTACTGCTGCTACTGCTGCTGATGTTGCTGCTGCTGCGGGTGCTGCAGCTACCGCTGCTCGTGCTGCGAGCTGCAGCAGCTGCTGTGACTGCTGCTGCTGCAGTAGCGAGCTGCTGCAGCTCGCTGCTGCAGCTGAGTGCTGCTGCAGCTGCTGCGCGCTGCAGCAGCTGCTCGCTGCAGCTGCAGGCTGCTGCAGCGAGTTGCGGGGGTGGGGGATTTTTTTCTGCTGTGTTTTTTTGTTTTTTTTTTTCCTTGTCAACAGCGGGCAGCAGCCCGCTGCCTGCTGCGAGCAGCGGGCTGCTGCTCGCCCAGCAGCAGTGAGCTGCTGCTCGCTGCGAGCAGCGGGCAGCAGCAGCCGCGGCTGGCAGCTACTGCTCGCTGCTGCTGCTGCTGCTGCTGCAGCTGTCGGCTGCAGCAGCTCGCTGCAACAGCTGCTGCAGCCCGCTGCTGCTGCTGCACGCTGCTGCAGCTGCTGCGTGCTGCGGCTGCTGCCTGCTGCTGCTGCGAGGTGCTACAGCCGGCTGCTGCTACGGGCTGCTGCTGCTGCTACACGCCGCTGCTGCTGCTGCACGCTGCTACTGCTGTTGCTGCGGGCTGCTGCTGCTGCTGCTGCGAGCTGCTGCTGCTGCGAGTTGCTGCTGCTGCGGGCTGCTGCGAGCTGCTGCTTCTGCCTGCTGCTGCTAGTGGTGCCAGTCACTGCACCTGGGTGACGTTGCCGCGTGCGTCGTCGCCCACAGACGTCAGACGCCGCCTGCCGCTCACCTCCTCGCGTCACGCGTGGGGGTCAGTGCTGCCGAAAAAATTTCGGCAGCATTTCCCCTGCACTGGCGCGTATGGGAGGTCCGCCGGCGTTGTCTGGCACCTGTTTGCCAGTCTTCTGCTGCTGCTGCTACGCTCTGGCTCTGATACCAAGAAAGAAACTATGCAACAGGTTGGGGCAGCAGCGTTGTTGATGCAGCGTGCAGGCTTCCATGCTCGTTGCTTAAGTCAGCTGCCCCCTCAGTCTGCTGCTCTAGAGTCTAAGTCTGGAAGCTCTGGGTTTTGTTACTCAGAAACGCGCGCGCCAGAGTTAGCGCCAGAAAGCAGCTAAAAACTGATAA
>SZWC01041939.1:0-10697 GCA_023375785.1 Penium margaritaceum
TGTATATGTATATGTATATGTATATGTATATGTATATGTATATGTATATGTATATGTATATGTATATGTATATGTATATGTATATGTATATGTATATGTATATGTATATGTATAGGTATATGTATACCTATAGGTATGGGTATATGTATATTTATAGGTATATGTATATGAAAATGTATATTGATATGTCTATATATACGTATATGTGTTCTTATATGTTTATATAGATTTGTATGCTTTTGTTTACGCGTAACTGTATGTATATGTATATGTATAACCATATGCATATGTATATTTATATGTAGACATATATGTGTATGTGTATGTGTATAAGATCTGTATGTATATATTTTTTATACGGCATAATTCCCTTTTACCCACCATTTGAGCATCGGCCTGCCAAACTACCCACCTTTTTGATCATTGACCACTATACCCATGAAGTGTGAATAGTGACTAACCGTGAACGCCATGCCCACCATTTAAGAAAACATGCACAGAATACCAGTATTGTAGTCACATTTTCTCACCGAGTGGGGGTAACGTTCACATTTTTTGAAATTTACGATATTTGCTTATTGTTTTTATTTATTTATGTTTTGAGGCGTCATTCTGTGTGCATTAATGGGAACATTTTTCACTTTATTCTGATATGGTCGACTTTTGCTCATGATTTTGGCAGGGGGCTTTTTCTGAAAGTTTTTCTGATGTCATGTTTATAAAATGACGACTTTGTGTCGTTGCGTCTTTCCACAAAGAAACGTGCTGGAATATGGTCGCGCGACCGATATTTCTGCCACCGAATGGACGTTGGCAGAATCGGTCGCGCGACCAATGTAGAGCACAAGGGGGAGGGGGTTGGGGGGGGAGGGAGGGGGGGAAGGGCTGGGCCGGCCCTCTCCCCCGCGAATGCGAAGGATAGGCCGGAGGCCAGTTCTTGCCACGGCGAGGGCTCGTTGACGGCCAGCAGCTCGCCGACGGCTAGCAGTCGCCGACGGCCAGCAGCTCGCCGACGGCCAGCAGCTGCCCGCCGAGCAGCTCGCCGACGGCCAGCTGTTCGCCGACGGCCAGCAGCTTGCTGGCCGACGGCCAACGATTAAGAAACAAATCTGCAACGTCGCAAGGGCGAGGGCTCGAGGCCGATGGCCTCGAGCCCTCGCCCTCGCATCCCCCCTCATCATCGATTGTGAGCAAGGACAAGGGGAGAAAGTGAGATAATACGTGCAGGGTAGATGCGGGTGGGAGAGAAAAAGTCGCAAGGAGTGGGTGGCAGCGACTGGGGGTCCGTTTGAAAATATTCGCAATGTGCACGGGATGGACCTGCCGCGCACAAAAGTGGGTATCGGAGTCATATGGTTAAAAGTGGGTAACACGCGCAACGTTTTTCAACTTTTTTGAAAAGAGCAAAAATTGGGGAATGCGTAAATACCCAGACAAAAAGTGGGGAATCCGGTCTGCGATACCCTAAACGTCGGTAACCTATGCAAAATTTTTTCAAATGGTGGGTAAAAAGGAATCTGCCCCTTTTTTATACGTGTATGTGTATTTACATGTATATGTATACGTAGACCCTTATGCATATGTATATGTACATTTCTATGCATATGCCAGGTGTCACGTATATCTATGTCTATATGTATATGTATACATGTATGTATATGTATTTGTATAGGTAGTGAAGCACTTTTCTATATTTCAGTGCTATAATGATCATACTTTGCGAGAAAGGGACGTTTCACGCTTTCTTGTCGTAGTGGTTTCGCGTCCTGCACGTCTTCGTGGGGTCTGGTTATGTCGGGGCGACGAGGCGTGCTGGGTGTTGGGGGGGCACGTACGAACGATGATGCTTCGTTCGTTGGGTGGGGTATGGGGGCCGGGGGGGGGCGTCTCGTTCGTTCGGTGATGCCGTACGTGCGAACGATGACGTCCTCGCAGGCCTCCGCCGACGTCGACATCCCTAACCCCATACCCTCGATATTTTGTTGAAAAAATGGGGGCGACGTAGCCATAATTCTTAGAATGGGGGCAAGTTGGAAAACTCATAAAGAATGGGGGCGACCTAGCCAGAAGTTTTCGGAATGGGGGCAACCTAGCCAGTTGCTCTAAAAATGGGGGTGTCTCAGACATGGTTGCCTGAAAATAGGGGCGACATGGGAATTAGTCGTACAACAACACCCATGTAACGAAACAGCAACAGAGTGGCAGCAAGGGTCGGAATCAGCAATTGTGGTTAGCTTTCGCAACAAGTAGTGGTAGTTGTACCAAACGCTAGTAGCAGCTCGTGTTAGCAGCATCGAGTAGGGGCAATGGTAGGCAGCAGTAACAACGTGCTGAACTGGAAACCAACAGTAGAAGCGGCGGTGGCAATAGCGTGCAGCAGTAGTAGCGGGTTGTAGCAACACCATAGTAGCAGCATGTCGTAGTAACTCCGCAGCAGCAGCAGAAGTAACGATAGTCGCAACAATACAGCAGTAGTAGCAATAGTTGCGAAGCTGCGAACCGTGCAGCTACGTGGCTGCAGAGTGCTAAGTAGTGTAGCAGCTACGTTGCGCAGTTGCACATTTCAACATTGGACCTGAGCAGTTCCATGCTACATAGTTGCAGCAGTCATTGCGGAAGTGGTCGTCAGCTATCGTCGCAACTGCCGCGAGAAGAGGGTGATAAGATCACCCCACCTCTCCTTTCGTCCGAAACCCTCAAGAGGCAGAAAGAATGTCAGCCGTTGATGTCAGCATTAACATAGCTGACATCAGGAACCCCTTGTTGACTTTAGCAGAGGCCGAAGACGTCAGCAATTGCCTTCACCAATTTTTTTGGCCGGGACATCATTTTTTTTGTCAGAGTTCCATCTCTTCCAAAAACGTTATCAACGTCTCGTTCTGACTAGTTCGGCTTTCCGACCCATACTGAGCGGCCCTTATGGTGTCCGGGCGTGGCAAAGGCAATGGGCCGTCAGACTCCACTTCATCCTTCCATTTGGGTATTATGAGCCCAAGGTCATAGGCACTCGCGATTGACGAGCTTTGTCAGGTCCAAGATGAGATGTGTCGCCACCAACAGTGTAAGATCAACGCGTAACAGGGAATCACGGACTTACTAGGAGGGCATTAAGGGGCCTCACAACAAACACCAAGAAGAGCCACTGGAACTACATCGTGAATTTACCAGTTCAAACCCTACCCCGCATCGAGGCCTCGACACTACCATAGGTTGACACCGCAGATGAAGAGGAGATGGAGGACGACTTACCTAAGGAGGAGATCCATGTTCTTCAGGATTGGTACTGTTCGATCGACTTCTTGACGGTGCTAGAATTTTATGAAACCACGCCTCGATATTGTTGAAGCCCCTCGACTTCTTGGCGCAGCTTCTTGAAGCAGCCACTCACAGCACGACCACACACGTGTCGTTCCGCTCGGGCGCAGAGGACCCAACATATGCCTCATTGTGGTTCTCATCATTATTTATATGTGCTCAACTTGTCTGACACATGTCATCGATGTACATTTAATACTTTATACAAATATCCATTTGTCACAACTCCTCGAATCGTCTACTACTCCGCACCCCATCCCTGTGAACCACCTACGTTCCGATTGATGTAACAGGGGCTAAATGTTCACAGACAAGGGCGAATAAGCCTTATTTCTCCGATGCCGGGGTGGATGAGTCATTTTCTTTGGAACGAGGGGGGAATAAGGGGGGAATGAGGGTCACGGTCGAAAAAACAGGGGAGCGGGCATTTTCCATTGGTGGTATGGGGGGTATTTCCAACTCTCCCTCGTTAGTGACCTAGGATACCATGACAACTAGCTTGTTCCTTGATTTCGTAGTCAGGAGTCAGAAATTGAGCAAGAGATGGCTCTGAAAATTGAAGGGGCACTGGTCAACACTGAGGTGTGCCTCGGTAAGAGGTTCGGTAGCCACACATGAAGAAGTGCATCATAGCGATTCTCACCATGGTAGCCAAGAACGGTCTCCGTACGTTTTTGGCTGCTGGAAGTGGTTGTTTAGGCATCTTTTGACGAGCCGTCCTCAGATAAATTTCAAAGTAGTGACTATCGTCCAATGTGAAAATTGATGCTAGTTTTACTACATCGTAGGGGTAGATGCGTCCATCTTCCTTGGTAAAAAACCAAGGAAGATGGACTCTGTTTGAATTTGCATGTTCAAATGGTTCTTGAGTGGCACACTAGTTACGCCTCGAGCGTACACGGAGTCGCTATGCTGAGCCGGTGCCGTGCATGGAGGTTCTTGTACAGGTTGTGCCTTCGCTTACACAATGAGTCACCCGCCATGGAACTCTCAAATGACACCAAGCCCCTTTATTGTCAGTCTACCTCCATGAACGACCCTGCTCGACACTCGGTGCCCTCACTTTCGACATCTCCCTCTGAGGCACCCTTGGAGGACAACCACACTTTTGGAGAGGTCCGTCGTGGCATGTACGCGACCATGCACAACGTCGTATACGCAGGACACATGGCGCATCGCTTGATGTACGAGGACGACGTGTTGGGGGAACCTCACGTCATTGACTCCGGGTTCAACGGGAGGCCCTGTGTGGGCGGGCATTTGGTGGTCGCAAGGCGGGGTGCTGTTTCCACCGGCGCCACTCACTGATGGATGTATGAACTTGGCGGACCAGATGACCAACATGGGAGCCCCACATGTTGTTTTTGCCAAACCTGCTCCAGTCATCGGCAAGGAGGACACGGCTCCGTGCCCGACTTCCTTGGAATCCACCATGGCTGGTGCCCTTGGTAAGGAATGGTGGTACGTGGAGAAGGACTGCGTGCTCGTCAAGCTACCGCATTGATTCTAACTTTCAGTAGAATATTAGAAAGGAATTTAATGGTCCTAACGTTGACAAAAAAAGGCCAAATTTAATGTTATGCAAGGTGTCCCATCTCCTCTCGGAGAAGGTTGAATTTCATCTTTCACCCATAATTCATGTTCTTTGATGCACAATTCCACGCGTTCCATCCTTGAAACTCTCCTCGGGTCTCTCATCTCCTCTGAACGTTCGCGTTGGGAATCTGAAGAGGAGATGGAAACCATTAGATTTCTCTTGCGTGCGTTGTCTTGGTTGACCCACAGCTCGCTTTATTGAGGATGTAAGGAGTGCCTTTGTAGAAGTGAAATTGTTGTAAACTCATGATTTTTGGAAGGCATTCCATGGGAACATAATCGATACAATACTTGCACCCGACTACATTCTTTGAGGTGTTCCTCTCATATGAACCAAATTTATTTAGGGCACACATAGGCAAATTGAAATAATTTTTAGGCAAAATTCAAAGTCAGTACGGTCCGTCTTGAGTTTGTAGATGTGAATGGACAGACACGTGGCTCGATGGTGCGCATGTAAGGAATCTCACCATGGCTCCTTGCAAAACCTCTCATTATTGTGCAGTTGAAATTTAGGTTGACAAACCTCGGTAAGATTTGGCGACACACTCGTGACTTCATTGGACAAAGTGCGTGCAGCTCAATCGGGCCACGTGGTTCATTGATTTGCATCCCAACAAGTGGGTCAAGATCAAGTGCGTGAACTTGAAGCAGACGAGGATGCAAATGCCTTGGCATGACATCGCCATGAAGTTATCTTATTGTGATAAAGCAGTGGGTGAAAACGCCATGATAATGACGCCGGTGTCGCCTCTAACACCACCTTCTGCACCACCAGCCACGTCATCTGATGAGGACAAAGAGCACCGCATGAAGCGCAAGGCTATAGTGGACAAGTAGATCGAGCACACCAAGAAGGGTGCTGCATGCCTCAAGCGTGTCATGAAAGGACGATGGCCCCAAGACGCCATGGGGTATGGTGGTGCAAACTGCTGACAAAGATCCTGGAGTACATGTAGAAAACAATTGGGAGTTACTCCACCGCATAACCAACGACAAAGTATGTGAGATGTATGTGTATTCCTGTGGTCCACTGCGTCAGCTTGTCGGAACCCGCATATTAGGCCATGACCAAATGATGTCTAATGCAACTGAGACTAATCAGTAGAACATGCGTTATGGGGAGCATGTGGAAGAAGATGTGGGAAGTTACATGCCATCTCCCGAGGAAGTTGTTGCTAGTGGTTAGCGGACATCAATGTCGCAGTTACAGAGGCGGAGGATCTTTTGGCCAACAAAAAGAACATAGATGACGAGGACTGTTTTCAATTTCTAATAGATCAACGATTACAAAGATGTATCCAATGATGATGTGGTAGTGTCGTCAATTTAACGAGTTAAATCTTGTGCCACATACTCTTTCCACATTCTGTGTGCAATTTTCGAGTGCAAACCCCGTATACTACCCAAGCCATGCCCTCCCCTCTCATCTCTGTTTATTGCTTCCAGGAAGCTATCCAAAGTAGCAATGTCGTTTTTCACAAACATGACGATGTTGTGGAACACGAAACATGAGAGAATCAATGATCAATACAATCCTTCCTTGTAATGCGGTAGTCTCTACAAGATGTGGAATCTTGATTTCAAAACACAGAACACCCGTTTGATATACGGTTGAACAAAAATGTGATGCTTTTTGAAGAGCTCCTCCATGTTTTGAGGATACTATTGGCCAGGTCCAAATACTTCGAGATTATAACGGATGTCGGGATACGGTGTCATCAAAGCATGGGTATCTGGATTTGCAACATCCACGGGCATGAACTTGTTCGGCGGGAGGAAAAAAAACCATCTCCAACAGCGCCAACGTGCATGAGTGCATCGTGCGTGCTTCCATCCCAACCGAAACTCACGTAAACAAAACATAAATTGTGGTCGCATGCGGCCAGAACATTTTGTCTGGATGACGTCTATTAATGTACGGAGTGCATCATGAACGTGAGTGCCACAAATGGCACCAACACACTTCTCAAATAACAAAAGATAGTCATGGCGACCACTCCATTGGACTGGTGGCTGAGTATCTAAGGAAGGCGTTTTGATTATGCATTGTGCAAGCTAAATTAGAGCATGCACAACATTGTGGATTATTCTCCACAATATGCGTACTACGTGTTGGAATTGATCCATCAGTTGCTACACGCTCATTCTGAAGCACACACATGATAAAAAATGAATTGCTTCTCCTTGATGGTCAAGCGATTGTCACACAAGATAGAGTTACGGTAGTGGAAGCCCGTGATGTGTAGCCATGTTGGATGCAACATGCGGCTGGTGTTGTGCAACCTCATAGGATGCACATGCTCCACATCAAAGATCCATGCTACAACAGGAGGAGGCATTCATCATCAGGCCTTTGCAAAGTGGTCTGAGGAGGCGTGGCATGATTTCCATCACTAGATATCTTAGAAGAGCCATATGCTATGCCCGTAACTCAATGGGTCTATGGATGAGAGCCCGATGAGCTACAACACGAGAGAGTGGAGGGTCCATAACAAGTGATGAACACTAAGTTCGCTTGTTTGTTGTGTGACTGGTACTTATGTGCATGCGTGGTTTTGCCAAGTCACGTGTCTTTCCCACATCAATGTGCATGCACCGTTGCAATATGGGATAACGATCTGGCTCATCCGGCAATGCTTGTCTTACAATGGGTCTCCGAATCAAATCTTGATGTAATGGAATGGTTTGACTACTTTTGTAGTCATCCATTCAATATGGGAGAAAACTATTACATGACCCCAAAGGAACACTGTTTGAACTGGATTTGAATTTTGAAACCAAGTAGTGTTCTTGGTATGGAAGTCTAGAGTTTGAGATGCAAACCTTGAGTACAAAGTAGGAGATTGGGTTCAAGCAAGATGGAGTTGGAAAATCTACTAAATTAGTATAATTGAGTTCGCGATGCCTCGAACGGCCGTTGCAAGCTGTTCCAAAATGGCCAGCTGCTCGTAATTTGGCAGAATACGCCATAAGGACCTTGGAAAGGTGGGACCGAAAGTCAGAAGTTGTAGAAACCAATTACATAGTTAGAATCCTTTGTGAGGCCACAATAGTTGAACAAAATGAAAGAAATGCTACCAACTCGTCTAGATACTAACTAACAAGTTGGTTTTCTAAGTATCGAATCACGTGCACAAAACTGAGTGTCATGCATGAAACGACGAGTGTGGCGAGAACCGATGAGAAGGATGAGGGAGCTGATCTGGCTCATGTATCGTGCTGTCTTATTGACTGATTTCATGGACATGGACACAACGTGCAGAGTTTATGGCGGATGTGCGGTCAAACCTTAACTGACTTGAAGTGTTTGACCCTTGTTGCATGGAACTACATGAATAAATGCTTTGAACCATTAGTTCATCTTCAGCCTCAACTAATAGTTGAACCAATCATTCCTTTGCTTTTGTGCTTTGATCTGACCAAGGAGTTAAGCGTGCAATTCTTAGGTAGTGGTCCTGACTCGCCGAACTACGGCACGACGGAGAAGTCGGGAGAAGAAGGGCTAACGTAGGACTCACTACAGACTGAGACATAGACTCTTCTTCACATGCTATACCCCCAAAATTGACTAAATAGCTCCCATTTGTGCACGTAATTATTGTCTATGTTAGTGTCCGGTTGGGACCGTTGACCAAGAGTCACTTATGAAGAGCAAGTAGCGGCCCTAACCGTGCTTGAGTCGCCATGGATCGGTTGTTCTTCCAAAGGTTTCAGTCTTGAATGTTTGAAAATTGAACAATCGACGGAACATGTCGATTTCCATTATCTAACCATCCATTTCTCTGATTCTTGGTTTCAACACACGATTTATATCACTTTCGCAGGGTTGGGCCCCAGAATTGTTGAACTTATATTCATCTATTTTATTCTATTTTAACTGTTAGATAAAATTCTTGAATTAAACCCCCGCTACACATTCATGAATCGGCTGAAGCCGGATTTCGCACTATTAAGTGCCATTTCCTGCCCCCAGAGTACCTTCATCGATTGGCGTCACAATTCTTGGGATTCGAACCGTTGACCTCTCCAGTCAGCGGCCCCCTCGTGACTCGGAGGAGCGGCTCGACAAGCTTAGCAACACGACCGACTGTTTGCATGTAGAAGTTCAAATTTCAAACTTTCAAACGTTACGATGTAATGAATTGGGTACATTCACTTAATTAAAAAGAACAACTAAAACGTCTTTCACATATCGATTAATTCATCTATTGCGTAAGCATCGTGCATGCTTTTCCGTGGTTTCATTCATCTATTTTCTGCGGGCTTCCTTCCTATTGGCTCGTTGAACTAGCCAAGATGAAGGATGAAGCAGAATGAAGAGCGGAAATGAAGTGCATTGGTCTTTGGGCGATCAGCAAATGGCTAAGGAATGCACGATGTTCGACACTACTCGCAAGCCGTCCAAGTTGGACATTCCCGCTATTTTTCGAGTGGGAGGCTCGATGAAGGATAAAATTCCGCAATTCTGCGGCGCGGCCCAGAAGTCGGCAGATCATTTTGCAACAAAAAATTTGCGAATGCAGCAGCAATAGCATGCCGCAGAATTGGGCCCAAAGCCACGGACTTATCGGAATCGCACGCGCTTTTCGTGCAGCGAACCTGCCGTTAACGGCACATTCACGGTGGAGCCTTTTCAGATAGCGGGAGCCACATCACCTCGCGAACGATTTGCAACGCCAGATCAGCTCGCAAGACGCCCCCTTTGCCGCCCGCGCCTTCTCTGCCGTGCCGCAGACCGGCGAGTCTGGACCACTGCCGGAGTCAGTTTCGGATCCCTACCCAATTCCTCTTTCCGACGCTGGCAGCCATCTTCCCGTTCCTCTCTCTGAGCTACTGCAGCAGCAGCGGCGGCGGCGGCGGCGGCGGCGGCGGCAGCGGCGGCAGTGGCAGCAGCAGCAGCTCCTCGTAGGAGAAGCTGTTGGACCCGTGACAGCAGTCACCGGAGACGGCGCCCCTTCGTGTCTGAGGTGTAGCGGTCAGCGGATTACGGCGGCGAGGCGGTGGAACCGAAACTCGGGCGAAGGGTGCGTGGTGTCCAAGGCCTCGGCAGGGAACGCTGGTTACGGCGGCGCAGCGCGTTTCGCTTGCGAGGGCAGCCGTGGGGCTCAATCGCTTCAGCGTGGGGCTCATTGCAGCGCTTGGCACTGGCCGCGTAGGAAGGGGAGGGGGTTGGGTAGGAAGTGGGGTGAGGAAACGGAAAGGAAGGAGGAAACTTCAGAGGGAGGAGAGAGGAGGGGGGCGAGCGAGCATCTGCGAGTCTCGTCTGCGTGTGTGCTAAGCAAAGCTGTAGTAGCAACTTCACGCCAATAAACAGTCCTACAATGTGGACTGGTGGCAGCGGCGGCGGCACGGACAGTGCAGGTGTCGCGGCAAACGCTGCCGCTCCTGGTAATGTTACTGCAGCTGCTGCTGCCTCCCAGAGTGGCGGACCAAGCGTCGCGGCAGCAGCAGCCGCGGCGGCGGCGGCGGCTCCGGGGAGGAGTGGGGCGAGGAGGAAGCGCGTGCTGTTTCCTGAGTCGTTGTTGGATGAGGGAGCAGTGGGCAGGTTGGTGCAGGAGGCTGGAGCCAAGTCGGTGCATGTAGCACGTATCCTCAGGTGCGTGATTGAGTGAGTGAGTGAGTGAGTGAGTGAGTGAGTGAGTGAGTGAGTGAGTGAGTGAGTGAGTGAGTGAGTGAGTGAGTGTGTGAGTGAGTGAGTGAGTGAGTGAGTGAGAGTGAGTGAGTGAGTGAGTGAGTGAGTGAGTGAGTGAGTGAGTGAGTGAGTGAGTGAGTGAGTGAGTGAG